>JAJHSJ010000009.1:7326689-7423081 GCA_021015155.1 Magnolia officinalis
AGCAACTTCAATTTGCAGAAATCATGAGCTACTCTCTCATGAATCTTCAATTTTCAGAAATAATGAGCTTCTCTCTCTCTCCTCTCTCTGATGCGAATCTACGACATCAAAATGAAGAGGTCAGTCTCGTACTTAAAAGGTTGTGGAGGGGTGTTGGTCAGGTGAGCCTGGGGAACAGCCGAACAGCTTACTAGGTGATCCTTAACCGTGGGGCCCACCTAAATATATGTGTTGTATATCCATGCCGTCCATCATTTTTTCCAGATAATTTTAGTGCATGATCCCAAAACTGAAGCACATCAAATCTCACGTGGACAACTCTACAAGAAAAAGTGGTGATTTACAATTAAAAACTTTTTTTGTGGGCCATAAAAGATTTGGATCATGCTGATATTTGTTTTTTCCCTTCATCAAGGTCTAGGTGATCTTTTCAACAGGTTGGATAGTAAATAAACGTTACGGTGGACCCTAGGAATTTTTAATGGTATATGGTCAATGACCATTGTTTCTTGTGGTGTGGTCCATCTGAGATTTTTATCTGCTTCATTTTCTGAATAATGAACTAAAATGATATTGAAAAACGGATGGACGACGTGGATACATAACATATATATCGAGGTGGGCCCATCTTCCGGGGAATCACACCATAAGCTGTTACTCGTGCACTCACTTTCTCGTGGGCCGGTTGACTCTCATGATAGTTCACCACCATTTTTTAATATGGCAACTATTCATCTGTACACATGCTTTGTTGTACAATGATGATCTAGACCGTCCAAATCGATTGATTCAACTATGGATAGAGCATCAACCAAAACGTCTGATTTTTTTTATTGAAATTACCACTTGTTATTACTAAGGAGCCCCTCATGCCATGATGCGGAATGCCAGTCAGATATCCTTGTTTACAACCATTCATCAGATATGGCGCACTGTAAACATGCAATGTACCAAAAATCAGAGTAGTAAGCTCCCCATGTGAGCCACACGTGTGTGTTGAATGTTTTTTGCAACAGGTCTCTTTTATTCTAACCACCCATTTTTAGTCACGCAAGTTTAAACTACCTGATTAGGAAAATTAGTTCCTCGGAATGATGACTGTGTACCCCACCTGATGACTGGTATGGATCTCTACACTTCAAATGCATGGATATATAATAACATTTTACATATTAATCATCCATTTAATAGGCCATCAATTGGGTGGTTATGATTTCTTGAGAAGTATTATTTTATGTAGACGCTCCATCTGCAATGGGCCCCAAAATTTGAGTGGTCTAGATAGTCGTACTTGATTGTCAGATAATGAGTCGCAAGCATTTTTAAAATGGTGGTGAACTATCATGCGAGTTACGTGGACGGGGTTGAGTTACATAGAAGTTTCGCGGGCTCGAAGTAACGAGGAAAGATCAGGTTGAGAGCAACGGAGCCGAGACGATGGACTTTTTCTTGTTTCTTGTCTGACGGAGTTTGGTTGTTGATATTACAAAGAAGAGGGCCCCACATGTTTCACTTTCATCTCCGTCGCATTAGACGAATAAGACAGTCGAATCATCAACCGCGAAAGAGGAAAGAGAAACGCACCTGATGTTTACACGCATTGAGAATACTGTTTATACCTGATCTGATGCGCCGAGATCAAATAGTTCATGAGTCGCCACTTGATAGTTGTGCCATGTATAGTATAGATCAATTTCAAAAGTTAGGTACACACGCAAATGAGAGTCTTATTAAAGAAAGTTTCTATCTCAATATTAAATACCAATATCCGGTCATCTATATATATAGAGAGAAAATGGTACTATGAGGTCCGGAGGGGTTACCCGACTATTAAATCCTTTATTATTGTTTATTGGGCCCACTGAGATGTCGTTCACAAATCTAGCCCATCTATTATGTGTGTCCCACTTGGATGAGGGGCTAGACCAAGTTTCAGTTGCATCTAAAACTCAGGTGGACCCCACCAAGTGCTTTTATATGTTTTAGATATGTCTTCATATAGTTTTAGACGGTATGGCCCACCCGAGTTCCATATATGGCTGATTTTTGGAATATCCCATAACCTAAATGGGACCCATTAAATGCACGGTGTTGATGCCTAACACACATCACGATGGGGTCCACACAACTCGACCTCATGAAAAGTTCCCATGAGGTCGACCTTATTGTAACATTTCCCTATGTGTATGTGCATGGTCACCTGCGCACATGTGTGTACATTTGCACACGTGTCATGGGCATCTAATCCGAACAATCCATGTGATGCGGAATCCCATAAAACCCCAGAGAATCAATTTTCACTCTGATCTAAAACTCTGGTGGGCCATAGCAAAGAGAGATGCAAATCAAGGGAGGAAACTGTTTTATTTTTTCATGGCCCACCAAACTTTCGGATCAAAGTAAAAATTGGGCCCTGGGAGTTTTATGGGGTGTTACATCACGTGGACCATTCAGATTTTGACTCACATTGCGTATGATGAGTTCTTAAAAAGTTTCACGAGTTCTGTGCAAATTGGTGCGCAACTGAGCATTTTGGCTATATATATATATATAATATATATATTATATATATATATATATATATATATATATATATATATATATATATAACTTAAATCTCTCTACGGAGGCAAACCCAGTGACTTAAGGACTCCAACAACCTTTATATGTAGGAGTTTAATAACACATGACTCTAGCCAACATACTACCTAAAGAAACGAGATTATCTCCTTTATACATGTGTCCATAGGCGATAGGCTACTCTAAAGTGAAAGAATCAATGATATTTCTACAGCCAATCGTCCAAATCCTTCATGATGCTAAAGACTATGCAAGGCCATTAACTCTTACAAGCCTATATAAACAACACTCTACAAGAGCTATAGGCCTCACATCATTATAACCAAATCTAATTTTATTTATCCGTAAACATTTATTTTTTTATTTTATTTTAGTTTAGCCCCCACCGCTACTCATAGCGTAGGCTTCTAGTTAGTTTTAATTCTTACTTTATTCATCTACCCTTTATCCACAGTATATCGCTAAATCACAAAGAAGATCGCTCGGTTTCTAACAGAAGACTCAGGGGCTTTCAGCTGCATGCTAGGTGATTTCGTTGGTAATCTCGCAACGAAGTTTGGTTCACACTAGACGACGAACGGATAGTCGAATCACAACTATCTTGCCACATACTTGGTTCTTAATAAAACGACGAATATATTGTCACCTCACTACCATCTTGCCGTGAAGCCCAATTTCAAGTAAGTATAATGAACAAATTGTCGAAGATCTACCCTCTATCAGTCGTCTCATCACAAGGCGCGATTTCCAATCAAACAACGAACGAACGATCATCCCGTACAACACAACTGCCCGCTACAAAGCTTAGTCTACAATTGGGCTACAAAGCTAACACATCGTTATTCCTCAAGCTAATCGTAAGTGCCAGTATTGTAAATATCATTAATAGAATAATATCTTTGGCTTTTATTTTATTTCACTATTTTTTATTTTTTATCTTTTGAGCTATGGTCACTATCACGTTGAAAGAAAAAGTCCATAGACACAAGGCAAAAGGAATCCACTCGGAATGGCTAACCCCTACCCTTTGACGAGTTGCCTAATCACTAATCACAACTAACAGTTGAGAGGATAGTTGGATCCTATGTCCAATGTGTAATCACTATGACTTAACGCAGAGAACACCAACGGTTCAATCAAACATTGAGTCAAGTAAACTTTAGCATGCCCGCGCATCATATTCACACACAAAATCCAAATACAGGTCCTTGATCACGAGTGTGTGGCCTTATGCTTGATTGAATTAATACAACATGGCATTGGTCTTAAAAATTGGCTGATTTAACACTCAAGGTGAGCCACCCCCATAAAATCATACCTAAAACCCCCATAAAATCATACCTAAAACGTCTAAATTCATGTGGTATGATCCACTTGAATTTTGGAATTGATTTAGTAGAGAATGGAAAGCCTATTTGACCAACATTCCTAAAGCGCATGTTGCATTTTACCCGTAGGTTTCGGCACGATGTGCTTAAGTAATCCACTCCATACATCAATTTCTCCCAACATTAGCATAAAAATGAGGCAGATTCAAAACTTGTCTGGGCAACTCGATGTGAAAAGTAAGAATATAAACACTTATTATTGAAACCTATGTGGGACAACACCTTATGACTATAAATAACCTTATGAACGGTTCGGATGACATATAAGCATCGTGATGGGGTGGAAATTTCCTTTCTTACTTTTTCTATCGTGTGCCACACCTTGTATTTGGTACCATTGAATGATGAGAACCTCTGTCTAACCAACAAGACTGTAAAAGGTTTCTATGCGAGCGAAGGGGTCAGCTGGATGGAATGGGACTTACAATGATATGTTTCTGAAATACACTTCAACCACACTTAATTTTAAGCTTAAGGCTAAAATATCGGCCCCATCAATGATTTAGGTGGTCCACACAATTGAAAACAGTGTACAAGGTGACACCTACCCTCCAAAGTATTCCTTTGGTATGGCTCACTTGAATCATGAATCATCCTACCTAAAGTTTTTGTATGATATTTAATGATCTAAATGAATTTCACATAATTATCATGGTGGCCTTATAAAAAATCATGATATTTGATGTGGCCCTTTTGAATTATAAGTTAACCTAATTATTATTATTATTTTTTCGTCTTGGCCCTAACATGAGATTACACATCTAAATAGTTAGAGTAGCTTTCACATAGGCATTATGGTGGGCTCGAGTGGGCATCTCATTTTATTATTATTATTATTTAAAAATAAATAAATAAATAATAGGAAGTGGAAATTTCTTCAAACTTGTGGGAGAGTGAGGCTCACTATGATACATATACGAGATCTACTCTAACCATTAGATGTATTGTCCAACGTTATGCCCACGACCAAAAAATCAGCCTTACCTATGATTCAGATAAGCAACACCAACGGAAGCAGCTGTGGGAGAAACATCCACGGTTGATTTTTTACATGGCCCACTGTGATGATAATGTGAAATTCACTCAAACTATTATATAAAATTCACTCAAACTATTATATGCTATATAAAAATTTAGGCATGAGTCCCAAAAATCAGAACAATCTGTGATTCAAGTGGGCCCTATTGAGGGAAACAGTTTGGCAGGTGGGTGTCACAATTTTGAGATATGTGGTCCATCTGATATTTATATCTCCTACAATTTTAGGACAATGTCATAAAATAGGCTTGCAGAATGGAAGGGCCCTCAGGGCTCACCCAATCTGCACAGCAGCTAAGGCCGAGTTGACTCCCATGATAGTTCACCACCATTTTCTAAAAATGATTACTCTTATTATTGTATGGCACAAATCACTGATACAACCATGGATGAAGAAGCGCCCGGAATGTCTATTAGAGATCCTTGTGTACGGCACATGTCACAGATCCTGGCCATTCATCAGATAGGGCGCACCGTGAATATGACATGCATGCACCAAAAATCGTAGTAAGCTCCTCATGTGAGACACATTTGTATGTTGAATTTTTTTACAATTGAACTCTTTTATTCGAATCATCCATTTTTTCCTCACGCAAGTTTGATCTGCCTATTAGCAGAAAAACATCATGTTTGTTTGCTCCGGACGCGGTTTGGCTAGCTGATGTCAAAAAGCTCTATGGGCCCACCATAATCTATGTGTTTTATCCATACTCATTATCCATTTTTTCAGCTGGTTTTAGAACATGAGCCCAAAAATGAGGCAGATCCAAATCTCAGGTGACCACACCATTGGGGATTGAATGCTACCATTGAAAACTTCTTGGGGGCAAAGAAGTTTTAGATCAAGCTGATATTTATGTTTTCCTGCCTTCAAGTGTGTGTGACATTAGTGGTTCATAAATACCTCGGCCTCCAATACTCAAATATTAGGTGTTCTTAGGTGTTACCAAAATCCTTTTCGATTAAAACATCTAATCGCATGTGTAGGCACATGTATAAATCTAAGATATTTAGATATTATTAGTAAGAATGTAATTCCAAAAACTCTAATTAAGAATCCTAACTCAATTAAACCAACACTTATTCAAAATAGTAAAATTTACTAAAAATAGTAAGTCATGTTCTAATTTTGCCCAATGGTTCCTATCATGATGAGAAACAAATTCTAAGAAGATATCACATGATAAAACTCTAAGACGAAAGAGATGCGCCCAATCTAAAACTCACTACAAATAATTTCTTCATAAAACTGAGGTTTTGAATAGAAATGAGTCGTTTCCTGCGAAATGGAGCAACACGACTCGTTTATGGGATTGGTTAGCCCCGAATAGCCTGTTCTAGTCAAAATTCATAGGTCATGCATCCCGTGACTCGTCTTAGATCAAAAGTTATGTCCAATTTATGATTCACACTTTGAGTAGCCATAAAATAGGAAGAAGCCAATGCTCCATTTGTCCCTATCGGTTCAACTGATGGGAGGGGCTCATGAAGTAGGAAAAATGAGCAAGAGCACTGTCAATTTAATAGACACCCTATTGGTTCAATTGATAATGTGTTCCATGAAAAGTTGGCATTTTGTTGGTTAGACCGATCAAACCATTAGTGCCTGTCAGTTTAATTGATGGGCCACATAAGTGACTGATTTTGGAGAAATTTTTGAGGCTATAAATACCCATTCACTTTCCCATTTCTCTCATTTGAGCAACCCTCCAAATTTTAGGGTTTGGAGAGAGAGAGAGAGAGAGAGAGAGAGAGAGAGTGAAGATCCTCCGTAATTTGGGTCGTGCAAGTTGCTTAATGACGTTCCTGGCTGGAGAACCTTTGATTGGGGACTGAAATTCCCTTCCTTTGTTAGGTAAGAGGTTCTCTAACCTTACTCTCCTATGTCTTCCCTAAACTCTCAAGTGTTTTGAAGCTAGTAAGGTTGGAAAACCTCCGTAATCTTTAGTATTTTGGAAACCCTAACATTAGGGTTTTGTGCATTTTAGGGTTTGCGCTCTCTAAAGTCAATTGTAGCAGTCTCTCCTCTAGTGGGAACAGTATTTGGGAGTGACTTCATTTGAGCATTGGTTGTACACCAATTTCAAGCTCCGAATCATGGAATCGAGTAGGGCATTGTCTAAATCGATGTAAGTAAGCCCTAATCCTTTGATTGTTGTTTAATTAGGGTCAAATTTAAGTTATTAACACCAGGTGTGTGCTCTAACTTAAGGTTTGGAGCATTTTTCTCTAATTTTTATATGTTGGGGGTTGCATATGAGGCAAGCGTTTTTAACTCTTATGTGATGATATGACCTTCAAGCTTTTATTTGACATTTTTAGCCTTGTGATAGTTTCAACATTTGATAATTATACTAATTAATATATGAATCATGTAATAACTGTGATAATGTATGTCACGTGTGCTAATTTTAGGATCAGTTGTCAGAATCCCTAATCTTGGAAGTTGCATAGGAACATATAACATGCTTAGCCCTTTTCATAAGTTGATTCACACACGTGCACCCCTTACGATGTTTAATCACTCAAATATAACATTGCCTCATAGGATTCATATGACTACGAAGTATAACATGATATTGTAAATCATTTGCAATGATATGTTAAAATATTAATTTGGAATCACGAATCCCGACAACTGGACTCACTTGTGATATCCACAGGGATTGTGGACGATTGTGGATTGACTTGTGCGACCTGGTTGCCCCTTTTTTATTTGTATAATTGTATAACACATATGTGGAGTCGTTCCCTAAACAGCTGGTTGCCTCGTAATGGAAGGTTGATTGTAGGCTTACCATCACTCGGAAATTGTTGTGCCATACTGGCTTTTTTCAGATGAAAATATGTTTGTGCCTTGCTAGCTTTATTCGGATGAAAATTCGTTTTTGCCTTGTTGGCTTCTTTTGGGAAGAACCCATCTATTGGATTGTAAATACCATGTGATGGTAAGGTCTACATGTTGAATTAAGGTCAACCACTAGTTATAAGGGCTCAATAAATGGTTGTTTGCGAATCATTCATGGCATACGGGTGTTATCGAGTGCCTGGCTGACTGTGTTGAAAGATCGGTGTATTGTTCAAACGATCATTTGTGAGCTGGGTCAACTGTTCGAAAGGCCTATCCTTATCATATAGAGAATGAGTCGACTGTTTGAAATACTCATTCTCTTGTATTTGAATGAACCGACTATTCGAAATGTCCATTCATTAGTCCAGTTGGATGTGCATCCCTAGAGCGAAGAACATGTGCATGCATCCATGCATTTAAATGAGACACAATGCAAATTAGGATTGTTTGGTATGCTTCTTACAAAACTATACTTGATTGATATGTCAACTGTGGAATTTTGATTGGATTTATTACTGAGTTGGCCACTCATCATCGTCTGTATGTGCAATTGCACCCAATTGTAAAGGGTTGCGGCGCAGGGTTGATCGTGGCGATATTGAGCCCTGAGAGATTTTGTTAGGAGTTTCGGGGAGGTCGTTGTCGTGGAGCCTTGCTGTAGCAGCTGGGCTCGGTCCCACTATTAGCTTTATCTTATATGTCTCTTCTGTTTTTCGTATTTGTGCATTTAGATATTGTGGATAATTTGGTTCCCGATGGTGGGACCCATTTCGGGTAATATACTTTGTATTTCCTTGGATACGGCTTAATTGTCTTGATTTCAGTTATCTTCACTTATCTTTGATTTCACAATAAACCGCACGCTATTATGATTTATTTTAAATTCGAAATGAATGATAATTTACATAAGTACACATGTGGGAGAATTTCCTCACATATGACATTCCAGGTGATGCTCGGTCTGCGTAGCCATAATATCATTTTCAAGCGACAAAACATTAGGGCATTGCCATTGTCGGTGTATATGCACTTAACTGCTCTAGCGTCAACACCCTAGGACTCAGGATTTGAGTCATCATACTCAGGGTTCGAATTTCGGATGTCACATTTCTCTAGGAAGTTTTAATGGTGGACATTCAATCAACACTATTCTCTATGGTGTGGTCTACTTGAAATTTGGATCACTCATTTTTGAGTTCATGTCTTGAAATAAGCTAGCATAATTGATGTATCTTATGAATAAAACAAATACATCATGGTGGGGTGCACAGAGCTTTTGACACCAGCTAGCTTATTGGTGTTGGGGTCACCAGCCAAACCACGTGCGTTTGTTTGTTCCCCGGCATGTTGACTGTGTACCCCACCTAAATACTGGTAAGGATCTCCACACTTCAAATGCATGGATATATAACAACCTTCTAGATTTAAACCATCCATTTAAGAGGCCATCAATTGGGTAGTTTTTTTTTTTTTTTTTTAACACACACTCACACAAGACATGACACTTGAACCATCATCTCAGTGTTGAAATGCACACAGTCTCCCTGTGAGCCATGATTTCTTGATTAGTATTATTTTATATATACTCCATGTGAAATGGCCCCATAATTTAGGATGGTGGTGAACTATATATCAACGGAGTGAATTGGGCCAACTTGAACGTAGACGGATTGGCTACTCCCCTGCCACCAGCCAATGGCTGGTGGTCGGTGCTTTGTGGGCCCCACCATGATATATGTGTTTCATCCATGCTGTCCATCTATTTTTCTAGATCATTTGATGGTATAAGACAAAAAATGAGGTATATCCCAATCTCAATGGACCACGTTACGGGAAACAGTGTTGAATGGACGTCCACTATTAAAAACTTTTTGGAGGCCATAAAAGTATTGGATCAAGCTGATCTTTGTTTCTCCCTTCATTTGAGTGTATATGACCTAATCAACAGATTGGATGTCAAATAAACAGTACAGTGGCCCTTAGGAGAATTTTAATGGTGGATATCCAATCACTATTGGTTTTCCGTGGTGTGGTCCACCTGAGATTTATATCCATCTCATTTTTGGGATCAAGCCCTAAAATGATACGTAAAAGCGGATGAAACACATACATCATGGTAGGGTCCACGGAGATAGCCAATCCGTTTCCAACTTGAACTGCAAGGAAGTTGGGCCGGCTTGAACTAACGAGGAAAGTTCGGGTTTAGATCGACGGAGCTGAGACGGTCGACTTTTTTGTTCTGACATCAACAGTCGCGAGGAAAAGTTTCGTTGTCGCGTTTACAAAAAAGAGGCCTACACGTTTCAGTTATATCTCTTTTGGATTAGACGCCGAATCATCAAGCGCGAAAGAGAAACGCTGCTAAAGTTAATATGTGGGAAATAAACAAGGGATCCGGGACGTTCATCATATGGTCACCTAAGTTTTATCTTTTCTATGAAAAGAAAAGGTTACCCCATCTTCTATTATCTAATATCCACCGATGGTTATCATTTCTCTAATGAGTGGTCCAGATTATTTATGAACCCGTCAGATTTTCTTCAGTGAGGTAAATTTACCGCAGATCAAGCCAATGGACGTTCTGGATTCCTTACATATATTCAATTTTGCACGTGTAGTGCGTTTATGTTTTCGCTTGATGTTGGGGCGTCTTGTATTAGCTTGATTCTTTGCCGTCTGTTATTAGCATGGATGCGGATTAGCCACTGACAGGCGGCTAGTAGCGAGACTCGCTACTGAAGTGACGTCACCAAGTTATGTGGGACCTACCATGATGTATGTATTGTATCCACACCGTCCATCCATTTGGAGAGATCATTTTAGGACATGAGAGAAAGAATAAGTCAGATCCAAAGCTCGAGTGGACCCCACCACAGAAAACAGTGTAGAGAGTGATGCCCACCATTGAAATCTTCCTAAGGTCCACTATGATGTTTATCTGAGATCCAACGTGTTCATAAGTTAATACAGACATGAAAGAAGGGAAGAAACGAATTTAGGCTTGATCTAAAACTTTTGTGGCCCTTATAAAATTTTAATGGTGGACGTTACTCTTTCCACTGTTTTCTATGGTGGGGTCTACTCGAGCTTTAGATCTGAGTTATTCTTTGCCTTATACGCTAATTTGATATCTAAAAATGGATGGACGGTGTGGATAGGACACATATATCATGGTGGGTCCCACAGAACTTGTTTACGTCACTTCAGTCGGTAGTCTCGCTGTTCAACGTGTCAGTAGCTTATCCGCGTCCCGCGAAACCGTACTCCCCGGAACATTCGTCGGAGCTACAAGAGGTGGGCCCCACAGCGGAGAACTGGTGGCTGATGTTTTGATTGTCTTGGGTTGCGTAGCTTTGCTTCCTCACTATCCTTGTGGGGCCCACAACTTGATTGCTTACCATCAGCGTTCATGGCCGCAGGGGCATAGTTTTCAGAGAAGCTGCCAAATTGGCACGTACGGTTCAGTCAAGGGCTCCGTGGGGTCCATCGTGATATATATGATCTATCCACACCTTCCAACTATTTTGAAAAATCATTTTAAGATATGATTCCAAAAAGAAGGCATATTGAAGGCTCAAATGTACCACACCAAAGGAAGCAGTGGATATTGAACTCCTACCATTGAAAACTTCCTAAGGCTCACTGAGATGTTTATTTGCCATCCAACCTGTTTATAAGGTCACATAGATCTAGATGAAGGGAAAACATAAACATCAGCTTGGTCCAAAACTTCTTTGGCCAACAAAAAGTTTTCACCAGTAGACTTTCAATCTCCACTGCTTCCTGTGGTGTGGTCCACCTGAGCTTCCATTTGCCTTCATTTTGGGCTCATGCTTAAAATGATTGGTCAAAATGAATGAACGACATAGATAAAACATATACATCATGGTGGGCCGCACAGAGCTCCAAACAGGACCATTGTAATTAAAATTTTTGAACTCAGGTGTCATGAAACTTACTTTTGAGTTATTTGATGCTTACACTGTGATGATATATTTGACTACATTCATGCTATTAATTCATATTGAAAGCTCATTTTAGAATATGATCCAAAAAATAAGCAGATCCTAATTTCAGATGGAGTATAGGACAAGAAATAGCTGTAATCGGCCATTAAAAAACACCCTGGAGCAAAAAAAAAAAAAAACTTTGCATCAAGATCATGTTAAAGTGGGTTTTTTTTTTTTTTTTTTTTTTTTATGTTACCTTTCCGATGGGTTGGATGGAATATAAAGAGTCTGGTGGAATCCAAGAAGTTTTTAATGGTGGGAATTCAATCAAACTTTTTTCCTGTGGTGTGGTCCACCTAATATTTGATTCAGATTCATTTTTGGTATAATAAATAAAATGATCTGTCAATATGGATGAACGGTGTGGATTTAAGACACATAAATCACTCTGAACGATATAGTTTGGGTCCCACCCATCTCGTGTATACAAGATCCAAGAAGCCGCGCTTCGGATGTTTCCGCGTCTTTCAATGCCGGAAAAAAATTCTCTTGATTCGTTACTTATGGTATACGGAGTTTGAATGACAGTGACATTCTGATCTTCTTAAAATGACGGTGTCATTATTGATACTGACATTTCAGTCATGCAATATATCACCCTTTTCACCGTAGTCACCGTAAGCATTTCACTTTTTACCGCTCTCTCTCTCTCTCTCACCCTTTAACACAGTTACGTATTTTCTTATAATTACTTTTTAAATACTTCTATCTATGTCTCTTTTTTTATTTTTTATTCACTTTTATTAATTTCTCCTATATCTAAAAAAGAAGAGAGTAGATTAAGTGTAGCCCGACCTCATCCAAGACGGTGCAACCCTTACATGAGGGCCACTTTGATGCATGTGTTCTATATCCATGTTGTTCATATGTTTCTCCATATTTTAGGGCACGAGGAAAAAAAAAAAACACAAATCCAAGTCTTAAGTGGACCATGCCATAAGAATAAATGGTGATTTACCATTAGTAACTCATGTTAGGCTATAAAAGTTTTGGATGAGGTTAATATTTGTTTTTTTTTATTCATCTAAGTTCACGTGACCTTATAATAAGTTGGATAGTAAATAAACATTACAGTGGTCATTAGGAAGTTTTTTAATGGTGGGATAGATATAAGAAGAGGGATATTAAAAAACTTTACTTTTAGAAGATGTGTTCTTTTTCTTTCTTCAAAAAATTATATATAGATTGATCTTTTGCAAGGAACTGAATTTTGGCCTACTTTTAAATGATCAAACAATATTTAAATGGTTTTCTACTCATGGCTTAGTGTTAGACTCATAAGACTTTTAACGCTAAGTTCATGGGTTCTAGGACCCATTGTGGCGTGTATTGGTGTGAGGTTGTGTAAAAATAAGTATCCAAATGAAATGATTCTAAAGCGTTTAAAAGTTTGTCGAATTAACTTTTCAAATAGCTCAAAATTACCTCGACCAGACCTATAACAAAAGAGTTATGATCATTTTTCTGAGATCGCATGATCCTGGAAACGAGAGCAAACATGACCTAACACCATCGTGAATTTGGGCAAAATTTTGAATGAATAAATTGTATTCAAATAAAATAATTTTAAAACCATTTGAAAGTAGATCAAAATATCTTTCCAATGAGTATAAGATCACCTCAATCCGATCTGTAATAAGGGAATTATGACCATTTTTATGGGTCACTCTATGTTGGAAATGAGAGCAAACGCAACCTGACACCTAGGGCTGAAAGTCGGGCGGGTTGGGTCGGGTTGGTGCTCAACCCTAACCCAACCCAAGGTTCCCATACCTCAACCCTAACCCAACCCAACCCAACCCAATCTCAGGTTGGGAATTCTCAACCCAAGCCCAACCCAAGCGGGCTCGGTCGGGTTAATCGGGTTGGTCAGGTATATACATGCTAATATTTTCGTTATTACATCAGTTTATTATATTTTAATATAGGACTTATTTTTTGTATCTATAATTTTATTAATTATATATGTGATTATTCATCATAGAAAACTTTATTTTTTTCTTAAAAAAAAACAAGCTAAAACATAGGACAACTACTCCTTTAAAAGTCATGTAGCATAGCACGCAATCTATTTGGGAGAGAGAAATCTAGTATATCCTGTTAGCTTGAGTCCTTGGAAATGACATGGACAAATGAGACCCGACATCACTAGTGTGCCTTCGACACAAACGATCCACACTCAATTATAATTTATAAGTAACTTATATATTGATTGGGTTCGGATTGGGTCGGGCAACCCGAGACCTCAACCCGAGCCCAGCCCAAGTTTTATAGGGTTGGAGTTTGTATAGTCCAAGCTTGAGATCGGACCCGATATATCCTGCCCGAGCCCAACCCAATGTCGGGTCGGTCACGGGTCAGTCGGGTTGAACCCGCCCAACTTTCAGCCCTACTGACGCCATCATGAACTTTAGTCCTACTTTTGAATGATCGGATAGTGTTCAAATGAGATGATTCTAAATCCATTTGAAAGTTCACCGAATTATCTTTTTAACGAACATAAGATCACCCTGATCGGACTCGTAACGAGAGAGTTATAACCATTTTAATGTGATCGTGTGCACCTAGAAATGAGAGTGAACATGCCTTCACACATCATAGACTTTAGGCCCAATTTTGAATGCTTAAATAATGTCTAAATGAGATACTTGCAAAGCTATTTGAAATTTCATGGAATTATCTTTTCAATGAGTACAAGATCACTCCGATGGAACTTGTAATTAGGGACTTATGATCATTTTTATTAGGATCGAGTAATGTTGGAAAGGAGAGCAAACTCGACTTCACACAACATAAATTTTAGGCTCACTTTTATATGGATAAATGGTATCCAAATAAGATGATTCCAAAATCACTTGAAAGTTTATTGAGTTATCTTTTTAATGAATATAAGATCTCCACAATTAGACTTATAATGAGAGAGTTATGACCATTTTAGTAGGATCACATGAAGCTAAAAACGAGAGCAAACGTGACCTCACACATTATAGACATTGGGACCACTTTTAGACGGTTAAATAGTATCCAAATCAGTTAATTCCAAGGCCATTTGAATGTTTATCGAATCATTTTTCCAACGATCATAAGATCACCCTGATCGAATCTCTAACGAGGAAATTATGGTATTTTTGTAGAATCGCATGCAGCTGGAAACGAGAACGAACATGACCAAATGCCATGATAGACATTGTGACGCAGGGGAGGACGTGAGGTCGAGCGCCGTCTTCCTCAAGAGGATAACTATTCCGAATCTACGGAACTTCTCTGAACTCCTCACAGAGACTTCTCGAATCCACGAGAAAAGAGAGCAGAAAATAGAAATAAATTCTAAATAAATTCGAAATAGATTAATGAATGAATAAAAATGAGTTCACAACCCTTTAAATAAGGGTACTAAGCAATGGGAAAGAAATCAGAATCAAACTACAACTAGGACTCCTAGAATTCGCGACTTACTATAAATAGTAAACGTACTATTTATAGACGATCGTGATGTCTACTAGTGCGCAAGGTTTTCGGCCAAAAATAGTAAGTGTCCTATTTGGCTTCACCAACCCGTTCTCCTAATTATTCTTAGCTCTTTTCACGTTGGGCGCAACTCCTAAAGCCCGACGGATGAAGAGTTATAAACAAACTAAAACTTACTATTTATAGTAAAAATGAAATTGAAATAGGGAAACGACCGTTTAAATCAGGGGTTTCTCGCAATTTTGAGCGTCGCAACCCTACATAGCTGGGTTGGTTGGCTAAAGTAGCTCGTTCTACCCCAAAATCATATATTTTTCGTCGGCTAACTCATCCCGAATGCGAGATACGCCTGATTTAAGGTCTGATGGTCCAGATCACTTCTGTCGCCGACCGGACCTTTTTCTGATCCATCTTTGCCATGTAATTGTCCGCGACCCGCTCTACATCACATTGGGCCCACTTTTAGACAATTGAATGATGTCCAAATTAGATGATTCCAATTCATTTAAAATTCCATCAACTTACATTTCCAACTAGCACAAGATCACCACGATCGTACATGTAACTAGAGAGTTATGATCCTTTTTATAGGATCGCGTGATGCTAGAAATAAGAGCGAGCAAGATCTCATTTGACAGTCTAAAAGTGGGCCCAAAGTCTATCATGGCGTTCGGTCACATTCGCTCTCATTTTTAGCTGCACACGATCCTACTAAAATAATCATAACTCTCTCGATGCAGATCCGATTTCTTAAACTCGTTGAAAAGATACTATGATGGACTTTCAAATAGTTTTAAAATTATCTCATTTGGGTACCATTTGACTATTTAAAAGTATGCCCAAAGTGTATGATGTGTGAGGTTGAATATGTTCTCTTTTTTAATTGTGCATAATCCTACTAATATGACCATAATTCCCTCGTTAGAGGTCTAATCAAGGTGATTTGGTGCTCGTTGGAAGGATAATTTGATTAACTTTCAAATGGCTTTGGAATCAACTCATTTAGATACCATTTGATTATTAAAAAATGATTAAAAATAGTCCATCATAATGTTCGATTGCATTCTTTCTCGTTTCCGACATCGCACTATCCCATGAAAATGGTCATAACTCTCTCATTACATGTCTAATCAAGGCAATCTTTTGAGGACCGCGGATATTAACAGTGGACTGCTAATATTCAGTTGAGGACCACTGATATTCTGTTGAGGACCATTGATATTTTGATGAGGATCGCTGATATTCTATTAAGAATTGTTGATATTCAATTGAGGACAGTTGATATTCTGCCGAGAACCACTGATATTTTGTTAAGGACCGCTGATATTCAGTTGAGATTTGAGAACCACTGATATTCTACCGAGGACCAATGATATTCAGTTGAGGACCGCTGATATTCTGCTGAGGACCATTGATATTTTATTGAGGATCGCTGATATTCTGCTGAGGACCGCTGATATCAGTTGGGGATCACTAATATTCAGCTAAGGACTATTGATATCGGTTAAGGACTGCTGATATTCTAATATCAACGATCCTCAATAAAATATCAACGGTCCTCAATATCAGCTGTCCATAGTGAATATCAACGATTTACACTAAATATTGGCAATCCACAGTGAAAATGAATGATCCATAATAAATATCGATTATTCACCTTACAACATACTTCTATCTTAACATTCTTCCATTGCAAAAATTCATATATTACAACATTCATCCATTCCAACCCTTATTACATCATGGTAGAAGTTTTAAGGATAATGTATTCATACGTGATTCAACCTGATGTTAATTTTAGTATTTTTATTTTTAGTTTTCTAATATATCATTAAAAACTTCTTGGGAGTTATAAAAGTTTTAGATCAAGCTGATATTTGTGTTTTCTCTTTGTCAGAAATATGACCTTGTGAAGAGGTTGGATGACAAATAAACATCATGGTAGGGCGTAGAAAAGTTATAACTATTGGCCCAATTAGGGTCTGAGCTTCAAATTTCTCTCCCAGCCCACCATATGTCTGATCTCCCGCCGACTATTAGAGGCTTGATTCTTTTAGAGAAGGTGGGCCTCGGCGAGGTTCGCAAGACCAATCATCTTTCCGTCCAATCCTAGAGTACAGTTCCATATGTATATTTCCCCTTTTATGATAGGTCTTGGCCTGGGCTTGCTCATATGGCCTTGGCCCGAATGTCTTGTAAAGGCTCATTTTCATGGAATATACTCCCCATCCTTTTGGGGCTTTTGTTAATTATTATTATTATTATTATTTTTAAAGTTATAACTATTGGCCTTTCAATCCCTATTTATTTTTGTGGCATGGTTCACTTGAGTTTTAGATCTGCTTTATTTTTGAGCCATACTTTTAATTATCTCACTAAAAGGATGAACAATTCAAATATGATACATACATCATGGTAGGCCGACATAACTCGGTGATGTCAACATGCCACCCAGGTTGGTGGCATGGCCCACACCACGCAATCCACTTCCATCTTCCAATGCTGAAAGTTTTCTCCTATTTAGCTATCTATGGTTAGTTGTGTTTGTTTAGAAAGTGGATTGCGTCCTGCCCCACCTTGATAATCCATCTAGGTAGATTTTTGTGAGACCCACCATGATGTATGGGTTTTATCTATATTGTCCATTCATTTTTTCAAATCATTTTAAGATATGAAACTAAAAATGAAACAAATACAAGTCTCAAGTGGACGACATAAAAAACTTCTCAAGAGCCTCAAAGTTTTATATCAAGCTGATATCAGTGTTGTCCCTTCATCTAAGTTTATATGACCTTATGAATAGGCCGGATGGCAAATAAATATTATCGTGGCCCTTAGGACGGTTTAAATGATTGGTGTCATTATCACCATTGCTTCCCATGGTGTGTTACCATTGAGCTTTGAATCTGCTTCATTTTTTAGTCTTATACTTGAATGATCTGAAAATTGAATTAACAGTTTGAACAAAAACCATATGTCACAGTGGGCCCCACAAAGCCCCTACCCAGATGGAATATCGGATTACCATCCTGCAGGATGAAGTAATCATGTCATTATTGAAAGTGACATTTTGCTTCTGTAAGATCGAAGATGACCGGCATTTAATAAAGGTTTTTTTTTTTTTTTTTTTAAACCATATATATTTAAGGTTATTTATGGAAACTGGCTTTCAAAACATTAAAGCAACTAGCTTAAAGATTCCCCGTTAAAATATTGAAAAGACATTTTTGTCCTGCCCTTATGCCATTTGATCTCTACGGTTATACTCCATTGAAAGCTGTTGGGCGTGTAGAGGAATGGATGGGACCCACCTCTATGCATGTGTGTGATCGACACCGTTCATCTGATTCGCCATCTCATTTTAGGGTATGTGCCCGAAATTGAGGCAAATTATTTGAACACCAGTGGACCCCACTACAGTAAATAATGGTGGTTGAAAGGATACCATTAAAAACATGTTGGGCACAAAAGTTTGGATCAAGATGATATTTGTATATTCTCTTCATCCAGATATATGTGATCAATAGTCCTAATAAACATCACAATAGACTTCAATATCTCACTATTTTATTTAATGCTATTCACTTATATTAGTATCCACCTCATTATTTTTTGACTTATGGCTTACATTGACTTAACAATGTTGATCACACACATACATTACGAAGAAATCTAAAAAGTTTTCAATGATTCACATCATCATTCTACCCTTATTATTATAATAAGTCATAACCAAAATTAGCATCATCATTCTACCCTTTTTATTATAATAAGTCATAACCATTGATTAGCATCATTATTCTACCCTTTTTATTATAATAAGTCATAACCATTGAGAAAAGAGTTAATAAACTCTCATTCAAATGGCACATGTGTGCACGCACATACACATACAACAATTCAAACCAAAACATACAAATAGCTGGTAAGATCAGAAAGGGAATATCACCATAAATCATACTGTTAATTATATATATATATATATATATATATATATATATATATATATATATGTGTGTGTGTGTGTGTGTGTGTGTGTGAATGCAGACATTGACTTTGAAAAGTAAACCATTCATTCGAAGATTCAACAAAAGATGGTAGAAAACCACTGCAAATAAGTGTCATATTAGTATTATCCTCTAACTATCCAATTATTTCCCCTTCTTCTAAAATTAGGATTACCATAATTATATGCTATGTGTTTTTAGGCTGCCCCACCTCACCTAAAAAATAGTGGTAAACTCACAACTATTCAATTTGCAAATCAACCTGAGCTGAGGCCTCGCCTAAGACGGTGTGACCATTATCATGGGGCCCATCTTGATGTATATATTTTGTACCTATGCCGTTTATCTATTTAGTCGGATTAATTTATAGTGTGAGCCCAAAAATGAAGTAGATCCAAATCTCAAGTGGACCATACTATAGGAATGATGGTGATTGAATATTGTTCCACCATTAAAAACTTCCTAAAGCCCACTTTAATGTTTTTTGTAATATTTATTTGCCATTCAACCTATTGATAAAGTCATGAAATTCTAGATATAGGGAAATAATAAATATCAAGTTAATCCAAAACTTTTATGACTTGAAAAAAAAACTAATTAATGGTTCAATGGAGATTTAAATCTACTTCATTTTTTATCACATACAATAAAATAATCTGAAAAAAAATGGTAGATGTAGTGTATATAGAATACATACATCAAGGTGGGCCCATAGCAAGGGGCGCACCATATTAGGTGAGACCGGGCCTCCTCATGGTTGGTCGTTAGTTTGCCATTAGTTGTTTTAGCTCTTATCTGTCTTAAGAAGTCTCTCCGTGCCATCTTCCAAATAGTACTGCTATATGTTGGCTGTTTTAATTGTCAAGTCCAATGTTGTATTGCCACACGTGGCCTTTCTTAGCCATCAAGTCTGGTATTATTGGATCGGTAAAGCCGGGGTTTTACTAAGCGAGCCTTTATCATGATAGGGAAAGCTGTAGCGCGTCTTACTTTAGATAAAGACTACGCTCAGCTGAAAAACGCACGTGCAGAAGAATAAATTTTAATTTTTTAAAAAAGAATACTTTTAATAATTGCTGGCTCATGCCAGGCTCTTCTCATATATGTAAGTGTTGGCTTTTTATTATTATTATATATTTTTTTAATTTTTTTGATGGTAGATATCAAAGTGTGGCCCAACAAAGAGTCATGTCTCATTTGCAAACCATTGATCCTCATAAGTTATCTTGGGCCATTAACCCTTAAAAAATAGTTAGGATCATCTCACAACCATAGCTTTTAGAGCACAGAGTAATTATATGTCCACCAACTTGATGTGACGAACGGATATTCCTTACCGTTGGATGATTTATTTTTTTTTGCACCAACTTGTACTGCAACGGACGGTTTGGATCTGATTGGAATTTTGAGAATGTAAGTATTCAAATAAAAGAATTCCTTAATGACATATATGTGTGTGGGTGGGGGGAGGGAGTTCTATGAGGTTGATCCCCTCATGGGAAGCTTCCCATGAGGGTAAGGTCTATGGCCCCACTGTGGTGTGGGGGACATCCAGCCCATCAGTTAGATGTACTCTTCCATAGTAGGCTATGGGCCTAAAAATCATGCCAGTCCATGACTAATGTGGGCCACACCATAGATAATAGTCGAGAATGGATGCTGGTCCATAAAACCTTTCTGATTGTATGTAAGGCACAGTGAGAAGTGGTTTAGACGTCCAGCCCGTCCATTGGGTCTGTCACACTTGGATGCGGGTCAATCAAATTTTAGGCTATTCTAAAAATCAGATGGGTCCCACCAAGTGCTTTTAAATGTCTAAGACTTGATTTCCCATGGTATTAAATGGCATGGCCCACCTGAGTTTTGGATGTGGCTTATTTTCGGCACATCTCACAACCTAGAGGGGACCTAGATAATGCACGGCTTGTATACATCTCGGTGGGGCCAACAGAGCTTGACCTCATGGAAAGCTTCACATGAGGTCAACATAACCATGGGCCCAACTTGATGTTTGATTTTGTATCCGCCGTTCATCATTTTTTCTGGATTATGAGTCCAAAAATGAAGCAGATGCAATTCTCAGGTGGACCATGCAGCTATAGGAAACAGTAGTGATTGAACGGTCCACTATTAAAAACTTTCTAAGGTCCACCGTAATGTTTCCATAATGTTTATTTGCCATCCAACCTGGTGATAAGGTCACGTAAACCTGGATGAAGGAAAATAAAAAATAAAAACAAATATCAGCTTGATCCTAAACTTTTGTGGCCTTTATAAGTTGTTAATGGTTAATCACCACTGTTTCACATGGTATAGTCTACCTGAGATTTGGATCTGCTTCATTTTTGGGCTCACGATCTAAAATGATTTGAAAAAACAGATGGACGGCTTGGATATAGAATACATGCATCAAGGTGGTCCCCACAGTAAGGGGCGCACCGACTTGGGTGAGGACGGGGCTGGACCTAATCCACTCCCATCCTTTCCCTGAGAGTGCTGACCAGCCACAAGCAACGGCAGGGCGAGCTAACAACATTCGGATTGCATTGGACAATCGTACCATGGAGCCCGCGGGCCCCACCATGAAGATCACCTGGCAAAAGAATCAGGACGGTCTGATCATCATGGACAAACAATAGTCTGAATCAACATACAGGTGCCCAAAAATCTCTCAGATATGAAGACTCGGTTACCAATTTTAAGTCTTGCAGTTGAACGTGGAAGGCTGCTGTATGTCTCTTTTAAACCATCCATCCATGGACAACAAATCCAAAGAGTAAGATTTCCTATCAAGGAGATTTCTGAGGATAGCATATCCACGGTGTGGCACAACAGACCAATGGTCTGGATTACCCAACCATGGGCCCCACTTTTCAGAACTAAAAATGCATGTACACTGTTCAAAGATGCAGGTCGTGTATCTTATATTCCCCAAAGTCTACAAGAGAAATGTTCCATCGTTTGACTGAGCTTTTGCTCAGCTCAAGAAACTGCACATACCGTGGCCACCTGTGGAAGATCTAAACCGTCCAGATAATGAGCTTAAGAAACTTAACTTGCAGCGGCCACTTTCTGGTAATCTAAACCGTCTGCATAATGGGCCCCATTGCGGATAGAGGATACCCCAAAAATCTCCCCCATTGGATGATTGGATGACCCAAAACATCTGATCAGGCTCTGTTAAGTATAGTAAAAAACTCAAAAAACTCGACTGGACTGTGTTCACCCAGGTCAGTTGAAGACTCATACAAGTCTTTATGTGACTCGACTCGATATGTAATTAATTTAATAATTTTTATAAATAATTTATGTAGTTGCATAAGTATAAAAGATAAAAATAAAATAAAATGAAAACAAATAGCGGAGCTCGGCATACTCATTGAAAACTTGGTACAACCCTCACTTGTACTGTTAACTTAAAAAACACTTTTCAAGCGAGTGACCCGGTTCGAGTTGCCTCAAGTTGACCGAGTCATTGAGCCGACTCAACGAGTCACACCAAGTCAGGACCGAGTCACTCTACCCATCGACTTTCACGGTGACTCGGCTCAAAATCTTATCAACATGAGTTGACTCAGTCGAGTCAAAATCTTATCAACGTGGAGCACTAGTCTTAATTTTCGTCAAGATGGCTGCAGTCATCTAATAAGGGGAGATAACAGAGCACACACAATCTATGATGGGACCCACCAGATCAAGTGTGGGTTATTGATAGTTGGGTCCCACCTCTATTGGGCTGAATAGAAAAATACCATTTGTTTCAATCACAACATGCAACATCTACTTTGATGTTTTTGTAATACAATAACCATAAGAGAAACAAAAATTTGCTTTAGATACAACTGAGTGGGATTTGATGAACGTCCCTTATTTATTACAGGGATGTGGGTCCCTTATAAAGGGCCAATCATTGGGATCAATAATACAATTACATACATTTTTTTCATGGAAAATAGGATATTACATATACAAATTACTATGAAGGTTATTACCTGGTGGGATTATCAGGTTGAGGTTTACTGCTTGTTCCCGGATTCAAACGCTTCTTCCTGTATCTCCACGCTACTTGAATGCAAGTTGCTGCATTTGCTCTCCAGTACGGAGATTCGTACCTGCAAAAGAGGAATAACTATCGTTACAGATTCTTCATATGTTGAGCTCCACAGTTGATGATCCTAACCGCCTGATTAGCCACTGTTAAGTGTGGATCATTGGTTGTAATTGTCAATTTTCATTGGATGTCTAGGATTATCTGATAGGGGAAATTGGTCTATCAAGTCAAAGGGCTTGCTGAAAGGTGGCCCAGCTGAACTGTTTCAGTGAGGAATTATAAGGTCTCAAAAGTACATTTTGCTTGTGTATAAGACTTGTTGAAATTGGGGACAATGGCTTTGTGATCCAAACTACTTACATGATGGGCCCTACTAAATGTCTCCAATAGTGGAAGATCCTCACCCTTTGATCTCGGACCATACTCATTTGAATGTGGACTCTGATATATTTTCTCCTTAACAAACTACTTGTAGGTTACTAACCAAGGGATTAGAATCTTTGGATCTAAATAACTTTTGAGGCATCCCCCAACCACCGCGAGGCCTATCGGATAAATGGTTTGGATCCCCCGAACCATGGCCCATGTATGGAGTACCATGTGGGTCCTGCACATTAGCAAATTTTAATAGCTCGTATAAGTTAAGAAACCTAAAAGGCTAAAACACATGGTGCAAATTGCTTGGTGATGCAGGCCTTGATCCTGTAAGGTAAGACTGTAATTGGTATTTTGGGTCCATCATGGCCTAAAAATAATCCTCATAACCATGGCCCACTGTTGGCTGCGAGATTTTCTAGTGTAATCCTAAATACGTATGAGATGAGGTAACGTATAACCTTATGGCCCCTTGAACACGTGGGCTCCTCAAGAACCGTGCAAAAGTGGTGGTGACTTCTTCCAGATCATGGGCTCGCAGCGCAAAGGCTTCCACATTTGTTAAACACTTCACGGTCCTGTCAGATAACAGCTGTCCCGATAACCTGATTTTCTTTCCATCTGAAAAAAAATAAAAATAAATAAGCATCGTGTTTTCAACCTTGAAACGGCAAGAACTTGATTGGTGAATTCATAGTTACTAAAAGAATTTTATTGTAACAAGCTGACAATGCAATAAAATATGAAGACACATGGCTAAATTCTCCCCAATTGATAGTTCTACAGATCATCCGAAACTGAGTTGACTCAGCCAAATTGTCTGGGTTTAGATGGGCAATGAAGCAAGTCACCAAACTGAAACAGGACTGAGACCAAAACCATGAGTTGGGGAAAGTCAGTATGGTTTCGGTCTCGAAGCAAGCCTCACATTCAAACCGCTATTTAATACCATGCTCTAATTATCTTAACAAGGTCCTAGATAACAAAGATTTCTACGTTTGGTTATCAAGTTTCCACCAACCAAAACGAACAACAAATTGGTTACATGCAGGAGAACCATGCATTTAGAGGAAAGATACAAAACTTGATTGAGAATTTGCTTGCTAAGTGAACTGCACCAATGGGGTCCAACGGTAATCCAAACCATCCATATGGTGGACCCCATGATGTGATATACCTCAAAAACCTTCCCCATTTGGGCAGTCCTAACAATTGGATCGTGCCCCATCAAAATGGACCTTTGCGGTAATTGTCCATTTCCATCAGATGTCTGGGATCATTTGTAGGACGGATATTTAGGATAGCCCATCCTATGAATGGGTCCGCTGGTCAATCGATTAGGTTATTGAAGGTGGGGCCCAGATGTACAAGTGTTGGTATCAAACAAAATATTGCGGTTTCGCTCAATCGAGTATCATATAATACCTCATTTGTTAATTAATGAATCACAAACGCTTACCAAGTCCTGAAAAACTTTCTGACCACTGATTCAGAGCCATTGGAGTTAGTATTAGGTTTAAATTTAAAGATCTACTCTACCTTAAACTGTGCAATAAAAGAATGAATAAGACGGGCATCGAGCTCATACTTTTACCCAGTGAAGAATGCTCAATATACCATCTGAGTAGCTCCTCACCACAAACGTCGCCTTCTGACAAGGTGGTTGGATTTCCATCTCCTCCAACACTCTCCATTTTTCCCCGGACAATGAAAACCATCTTGTCAATTGGACCTTCTTGATATAGTATTTTGCTTTCTTTTATATACACCTTTTGCTTCAATCTTTCACCGATAGCATCTAAGATGGGAGCATCCATTGCTCTGAAAATATGCACCTGCAAATCAACATGGTTTTAGGTTCTTTGAAAAAGTAGGAAGGATTGGAATGAATGCCACTAAACAGCTGCAGATTTTGATTTTATGATGCATGAGTTGTACAAGAACATATCCGATCCCATTTAACTTGATTTGTTTCCGTATTCATCGCCTAGGCCAGAGACAAGCTTCCTAGGATCTTTTTGCACTCTCATGCACATGAAATATCACTCATGAATACCTTACAAGCAATGACCAGAAAGGATAAATAGAGGCATAAACATAAAAGACAGTAGTGAGTTGGGAGCACCCATACGCAGATAAAAAATGATATCAAGTGTAGTGGATTTACATTTATTTGTGATCTCATTTAGTGGGGCCTTGTCATACAATGTGAGTTTCCGTCTTTCCGTTAAGGCATTCAATTGGGAAAATTCATGAGGTGATGTCCAATATATCGTTTGTCATCCAATGCGTTCCAATATTTATGCAAAGGAGCCACTTGAACCATGATTAAACCATGGTTTGAAAAATCATCCGATACAACTTGGTAAATGTCCGATTCATATCGGTTTTGGTCTGAAATGAAATGAGTAACCACACTAATATGGAACAAGTCAGACCGAATCGGGGTGAGTTGGACTGTTCTGGTCTCCAACATGTTCCAGATGAAATGGCATTGTGGCAATGAGTAGTAGTTTGAAGGAATTGTATAAGTACCCAAAACTCCTGGATTGGACCCATGGTTCAACTATCATTGCTGAACAACAACAGGCCAAAGGTTGAAAAATGTTAGTATGAAGTTTTAAATGATATGGCCTAAAAATGATGTTATTATTCGGTGAAGTTGTTTGAGCATTGTTTAATACAGCTATTTGGGATTTGCAATATTCAAAATGGAAAGTCTCATGATCACTTGTTGCAGACTGACTGCTCACTTGACACAACCTCCTCTACAAGCCAGCTAGCAGGTTGCTACCAGGCTGTTGAAACTATGACCATGCAGTGTGGCATCCATGTGAATGGCATGTTATGGATATGTAGGGGGCAGTTTTCATGATACGTGACATCAATGATGCATCAGTAACTCATATTATTTTATAATCGGTGTTATTGTACTTTCACTAAACAGAGCCATCATATTATAGGGGTGCAAATCGGGCAGCTTGGATCAGGTTGAGGGTGAACCCCTATCCGACCCGACCTCGAGAGGACCCAACTTGCAATTTGATCTAGCACGTATTCCAACAAGAGGTTCCCAACAAGAATTCTTCCATGCTCAAACCCTAAACCAGCCCAACCCAGCCCCTTTGAGCCAACCCAATTCAAATACATATGATTATTCCTAACCCTAACTGAATTTCCTCAACCCTTGCCCAACCTGATTCCAAATCAGGTTGAAGTTTTCCAATGCTAACTCGACTAGAGGACACTAACAACCCGATCTAAACTGACCCGAACTCAGGTTGGGTCAATCGGGTTTGGGTTGACCTGAACCAAATTGCCCTATCATATTATATTAAATGACTAAGTTAGTAGTTATCTGACATTCTAATAGAATGATATGGAAATGCTGAATATGACGTCAATCTAACAATTCTGCAACACCAAGACATACCAACAAGTAGAGGTTAAAGAAAGTGTTTTGGTTGCTTAACATACCAAGCTACTGACTTGAACTCAAATCCAAGTGGTGGTGACATCAAGGTATTAAAAAAAGGGCTATGTAACGGTCGTAACAGAGAAGTCAGAGACAAAAATGACCGTAATGGTTTGATATTCAAACAGGGCTTTTTTTCCCAAAAGGAAGAAAAGGCCGTGATGGCTTTGGTCGTGGGTTTGCTCCCCACAGATACGAGTTCGAGTCCCCTCCCCATGGATTGGCGGGTGATTGCGTGCATCCGCATGGCATAGTCTCGCCTTAAAAGGGGTGGGGACACCTTGTCATCATTTAAAAAAAAAAAAAAAAAAGAGGCCGTGATGGCCATTACGGGCAGTTACAGCCCGTATCATAACTGTAATGGCGGTGGCCATTATGGCCACCATTACCGTTATGGAATTCCATGGGTGCATGGGATTCCACACTATGCAAGTTGAATATTAGCAAATATAGAAAACCGCAAACAAGATAATATTTACACTTGTATGTGTCAATAATCACATATATGTATGTTTTTTTTATCAACCATATATTATTGTTAGCAACGTGAGTACTACAATTAACATAAAGTTTAATATCATCATCACCACAGCCTTGTTCCAGCAATTTGGGTTGGCTTTTGTGAAGCATGTTACCCTAATGGTTCATATTCAAGACTGAAATCTCTATAAGCTTACAAGCCTCTATATTGATGCTTCTTATATTCTAACCTCAGGGATTGCCACTTCCACCTATTTGTCATGGGCTTGCCAACTCCTTAGCTTACTTGCTCATGTGGCACTCGTGCAATGTCCAATGGTACTCAAGCTAGCCTACTACCCACTTGTGCACAACCCAAATGCTATGCACCACACTTGTTAGAGTGCAAGAGAACTGAAGAGAGTGAATGGGACAGCTTTGTATTGCTCTACAAAGAGAAGAGTACAACTCAAGTGATCCCATATATCGACATCTTCCCTATATAAGCTTAGGACTCTTTACACACCTTACTTCAATAGCTAATGTGTCACATGACATCCATCCAATGGCCAAGAACACTCAAACTTGCTACAAAACTTAACAGAGAACTTCAGAACCTTCTGGAGATATCTACACAACTCTACCACGGTCTAGCCCGTTACAGAATTCTCTACTCTTCTATTATGTACAAGCCCCCCCCCCCCCCCCCCCCCCCCCCCCCCCCTCTCTCTCTCTCTCTCTCTCTCTCTCTCTCTCTATATATATATATATATATATATATATATATATATATATATAGTAGATCCAAAAATGGCCAAATACCTAGATTAGCTTACATGCCCATGACATTTTGCACCCACCCAAATGTGAGCATTTAAGTTCAGAGTTAATGTGATATGGTGATAGGAACAATTGCTGAGAAGGTTTAGTCATTAACCTTTCCCCCACTTCATTTGTCTCTTATGGTTGAGAAGGGTGAAAATTATCCATGATGAGGGGAAAAAATCCACATTGAAAAATTTTCTGCCATGATGACATACTTCTAGAGTATAGCTGGTCAAAGTTTAAATTATTCCTTTTCTTAAGAAGCACTGTTGGTTGTTTAGAGATGCAAGATGTGTAGGTAGGACACCCATCAAACATATCGAGAAAAGACAGATGTGATATGCCTAGTGATTTCAATATCGATAGAATCAACAGATACTACTGTTATTTGTATTTGGGCAATATTAAACCCATGCATGTGATTAAGAAAATCCCCAAATTGCGCGATATTTCCCTAGATATCACAATGTATTGATGAGATATCGATAAATTATGATACATCATCACTATCTCAGTTAAAAAATACTTCGCGTAGACGATATCATCGACACTTTCATCGATATCAACCCTTGTGCGATCCACTGTCAGTCCCCTTGCTTTTTCTTTTTCTTCTTCTTTTTTTTTTAATCACTACAAATCACCAAAAAATCATTTTTTTTCCATCAATTTTCTTTTCTTTCATTAGCCTCCTAACTAATTTTGACCACTCCTTTCTAATTGTTTGGATAGAAAAGGATCTTGGGTGCTGACACCGAGATTGGAGAGTGGGCAGGATGGAAATGAAATCGGTATTAAAAAAAATAAATTAAGCAGTTGTTTCTATTTTAAATTACTTGGAATCAATATGACAAATAAAATAATCCATAATTTTGCATGCTCAATCATGGATTTCAACCTCCAATTTTGGAGAAAATAGGGGAAATTGAGGAATATCCGAAATTTGCCCTATTTCAGTGTGGAAAAATTACACTGAAGTGGTTGGAGGCTGATCTACAGATTAACGGAACTTTTTTGGAATGTTAAAAAAAAAAAAAAAAAAAAAAAAAAAAGCTTTTGATTAAAATATCAAAAAATAATTAAGACTAATTTTAAAAAAATGGTCAACCAGATGTTATTTACCCTTAGTATTTCTGTGTTTATTAGTGTTAACTGATCTTAATATAGTTGCATAACTTTTGTCTAATAGTGCATAGTTCAGGATCTTTGAACAAAGGAAACTTATCGTGTGTATCTGTTTTTTGTGATTTTTTGAGTTCTAACTTCTAAGCAGGTAATGATGTCTTTTTTAACATCCTGTGAAGTTTCATCGGAAAATTCGACAAATTTCCCAACGTTCCCCAAAAACAATGAGGCATTACACGATACACATATTTCCTATACAATACCCAATATGTTTCCATATCCCAATGGTGAGATGTATGTGTCGATACCAATATTGAAAACACTAGATATGTGCCCATGCAGTGAAACATCTTGTGTTTATAAAGATAGGCTACAATCAGAAGACAGAGATTTAGTTATTCTAGTCATCGAGAATGATAAAATATGTAAAACCAATAGATCTATTGTTTCCAATTTTAAAACAAATGTCGCAACAACATGCTCTAAAGTTCCCTTTCTCAAAAACTTTAAAGAGATGGCACTGTATGACTCTTTGTTGGTAGTTCAGTAAATTCCCCTATGGAGCTACAGTATTAGAAAACATAGTTTTGGTAAGTTCACATGCACCTCTAAGCAACATCCTCCCATGCATCGAGTGGAACCCTCTATGTAGATGAAATGGCCGCTCAACAATTGTGCTGGATGTGGACAATGAATGTGGACCATTCACAATTTCTTTTGGATCATTTGTTGTTTTCATACGTGGGGGCACATGACGAACAGAATCGCATGATCTTTAGGCAAGGTCATCTACACCTTAGGGCCTGCTAATGCAAGGACTAGACGCCCCATGCACATGTGGCTGTATGACAAGGTGCATGAGAACTCAACGAAACTTCAAGAACAACATCTCTTTTGTTCCTATGATGAGAATAAAAGCTGCAGCAAGAAGTTCCAATGTTCACCTTCTTGAGAAATTTAAAGAGATGGCGGCGTATTTCTCTCTGTAAATCCTCTGGTAAATTCTCCATTAGCGCTTCTTCGTTTACACCACGACTGGCAGCCCATTTAAACCTTTCAGATTGTCGCACTTGGCTACATGACCTCGAAATTGGTTAATACCAAAGTTGTATGACATCATACACAAAATGGAACAAACAAGAGAAATAGTAGAGTAAAATATTGAAGCTTTACACCTCTAACATTGATATTCATGACAAACCAAACAATCCTTGTAGATTAAATTATTAGCAAATATACAATAGTGAAACCTTGAGAAAGAAAATTCCATGAATTTTAGAAACCCAAATTTTGATATACAGAAGGAAAAAGTGATACCTTCTCAAGTCTTCCGGCAACCGCCGATGGCTCATCCACCGCTCGACATCATCCCACCTTAGTTGCATTTCTATCGTCCTTGAGAAACAAAGAGTGCAAGAAGTAAATGCAAAGGTCCAAATGAAAAGAAAATAAAACCAAAGAAAAAGTTCATACTATTAAAAATTACATATTCAAGACATTTTAACATGTGGTGGTAAAAAAAAATCATATAGTTTTCATTCATATATGTGCGGCCCATTGCATGAGTTGACTGCCTGACTTCTGGTTTTGGCGCCAATTCAACTACATCGTGGTCTGCTATAATACTCACCATTCAGGATGCAAAGAAGAGGATTTCAAAAAGAATGCATGGATTTGGTGTCTGGTGAAATGCAACACACACACACACACACAGAGTTTTGTACCTCCGCCCAAGGGATTGGAGAAAATTCTGCATATTTCCAATGAGTAAAGCAAAAAGAAACAGGCCAAGTCCAACAATGCCCATAGTGAATATAACTTCCCAAACATAGTCGCTAGGCACTTGGTTTCCTGCCAGAGTACTGATTTGCTGTGGCATTCACATCATCATGAAAAGAGAATGTCATTAAGAGTTTTGATGATCTACTTATAAAAATCAGTAATCTCAAGGCATTTATATAAAAATAACACAATGATGCCATAGAGTTCTTGTGGATGACTCAACATCAAAGCTACATGCAAAAAACAAAATAAAATATAATATAATAATAATAATAATAAGGATGAAATTTTTAGTGACACATTCCATGGTATAGTCATGGTGGAAGAAAGTACAGAGTACGTCTCAATGAAAAGAAGGGATTTCTCTTCCCAAGGAGGAAAAACGAATAACAAAGATAGTTTGCCAATAAGCACTTGTAATATGCCACATAGAATTAAAAATATGACATGGACAACAAGACTAAAAGGTAAGCGAAAAGACTGTGTGCACTTACTGTGAATGGAGGGAAATTTGAATTTCGAAATGCTTATAGATTCCTGCCAACTTTCATTTAGATGGTGGGAGAATGTGTACACACCAACTCTCTGTGCTTCCTGGGCACATACAAGTTGTGCTCTTAGAGGTAAAGGCTCAAAATGAGAATGGAATGAAATTTGTAGAGATCCATGCGCATCCTATAGAAATGGAACCGTTGAGTGCATCCTATAAATTGCAGTGTGTCGATGTAGCAACAAAGGCCTGCTGGAATTGTAGATTCTTGTAAACCAATGTTGTAGTCGCCACTAGCCTTTTACATGTAGAGTTCAAGGATAGGCTATTGCAATTGTAAAGCCTTTTAAGTAGGCTACTGGAATTGTGGAGCCTTTTCCATGTACGCTTCTTGTCGTTAGTGCATCCTGCAAATTGTAGTGTGTTGACAAAGCGACAAAGGCCTACTGGAATTGTAGAGCCTTTTAAGTCAATCTTGGAATTGCCACAAGCCTTTTCCATGTACAGGTCAAGGATAGGCTAGAACCCTTGTTTTTGACCTAACGATCAAGGGAGTTATTCGCTTGATTTTGACTCTGATATGACCTATTCACTAGTTCTTGGGTAAGGACCAAGGTTATAGCGGTCTCTACTCAAAGAGGAAGAAGAAGAAGAAGAAGAAGAAGAAGCAGAAGAGGAATACAAAGAAGAAGAGGAAGAGGAGGAATAAGAGGAAGAGGAAGAGGAAGAGCGAGGAGGAGGAAGACGAAGGAGGAAGGGAAGAAGCAGAAGGAGGAGGAGGAGGAGGAGAAGGAGAAGGAGAGGGAGGAGGAGTGAAGAAGTAGATGAAGCAAAAGAAGGAAGAGGAGGAGCAAAAGAAGGAGCCGAAGGAGAAGAAGGAGAAGCAAGAGAAGAAGGAGAAGAAGAAGAGGAGGAAGAAGGAGGAGCAACAAGAGGAGGAGGAGGAGGAGGAGGAGGAGAGCATGGATTTGTCTTCTCTTCAAGTTGAGCTTGAACTTGGATTGGATCTCCTTAAAGGTTCTTCAATATCTTGCAATGAGAAGGGTCATGCCTTGCTTGCTTCTTTAAGGAGAGACGATGAAGGAAGAAGAAGAAGAGAACCCTTCTTTTACCTAAAGGTTTCCGGCTTCTTAAAGGTTCTTTAATATCTTACAATGAGAAATTTCATGCCTTGCTTGCTTCTTTAAGGAGAGATGATGAAGGAAGAAGAAGAAGAGAATCCTTCTTCTATCTAAAGTTTTCCAGAGCCTTGGCCCACCACTCCAAGAAGTAGAGTTGTACTCTTTGGCCTTGGTAGAGAAGAGCTTCCAAAGGTTTTAGCCCTTGTCTCAAACTCTCCTTCTTCTCGGTTATGAATTGTAGAAATTTTCCGAGTATGGGAGTTTGGATCCTAGAGGGAGCTACATGGCTTAAAATTTTTGAGAGGCAACACCCCTCTCTTGTAGCAAGAAGCCTCTATTTGTAGAGGAGAAGGGTCGTAGAGGTGCAATATGAGGAGGGGTTGGAAATGTTCTAAAGGGTAGGAATAGAGGGGTTGATTGACAAGTCATGATCTTGGATTCTAATGGAGTGGTTTGGGTGTAAATTGAGGAAACTTTAAGGATTGTTAGGATTTAGGGAAGATTTTAGGAAGCTTCCAAGGTTTTGGGATTGAGGTACTTGGATGCATCTCATGGCTTGGGGAGGGGCAATTGGGATTTCACCAAATTAGTTAGGGGGGTAGTTTTGTAAAAGTTGGTAGCTTAGGGGCAAACTAAGGCTTAAAGTATTTTGGTAAAAAGTGAGTCAAAAGGTCAAAGGAATATGGAATTTGGGTTTTGGATTTCTATGTAAGGATGTGGATATCATTTCATTTTCAAAAGTGTTTTCAATACATGGTCCAGTCAGTTTTTCGATCGTAATAGTGTTCAGGTGTCAGATTTAGGTGATCTATATCTTTTTTAGAGAGTGGAGATGGGATAGCTAATGATTCTGGTTTGGGGAAAAAATTCCTAGGGGTTCAAGAAATGTGGGGTCCGCATGTTAGGTCAAACTCTAGTTCTATAATTGTTAACAAATCTCGCACACTGTCTAGTATTTTGGTCATAACCTCATGCCCGCATATTGGAATGAGCTGAAATTATAGAAATTGAAGGGCTACAATATGGGCATATGGATCAAAGAATTTGAATTCTGAAGCTCGAGAAATTAGAACTCAAGTTGGAGCAGCATTGGTCCTTGGATGTGGAAAAGCTCTTTTGCATCCAAGGCCCATTTTTTTGTCATGTCCCTGGAACACGGAGAAACTTTTCCCATGCCTAGGGAATTCTCCCAAAAATTGGGTGTGGGGCTCTAAGTGTGGTCAAGCCAAGTCCCACACCTACTCTAATGAACTTGGAAGTCCTATTTCTTAAGTTTTGGATTGGATTTTAGGTTAGAAAATTTCAGGCTTAATCTTGGGCTTGAGGATGGGTTGGGCTTAGGTTTGGCTTGAGCATGGGTTTGGACTAGGGCTGTCAATAGGCTGGGCCTGGGGTTGCCTTTGGCCTGGATTTTGAATTGTTTCGGGACAGGCCGGCGGGCCGGGCCTATTCAAAGATTTGATCTTGCAAGGCTCAAGCCCGGCCCATTGACAACCCTAGTTTGGGCTTCCATACGTGGCGAAAATTCTGCAAACTTTTCACCATGATACAATGTAAGATTCTCTCCATGATGAATGGGTTAATCAGCCTGAGCACTCTGTTGAGTGGGGTCTTTACACAGTGGCAAAATGTTCAAGATGCCCTCTCCCAATAAATTGCCAAAAACTAGAATGGGTTGGTTATTGTAATCCCATTCTCATTTTTGGTGGTGGATGCATGGCCAAAAACTAGAATGGGTTGGTTATTGTAATCCCATTCTCATTTTTGGTGGTGGATGCATGGCCAAAAACTAGAATGGGTTGGTTGTTGTAATCTCATTCTCATTTTTGGTGGTGGATGCATAGTCCCCACCCAGTGTTCGAAGTATCCGTATCGCTACAAGTTTCGTTGGCTAGGGATACAGAAACAATATCGATATCGCCGATAATATCACTGATAATCGGAAATGTGGGGAAACATGGGGAAAACGGTGGAATTTTCAGCGAAACTTCAAGAGATGTTAAAATGCACATATTTACATATTTAGAAATTTAAAAAAAAAAAAAAAATTTGCAAAAAATAATGCATACATAACAAGTTTCCGTTTAATGGAGCCTTAAAAGCATGTGTTGTTGTAAGAAATCAGTCCAACAATCTCATCCGGCCTATTTAACCATCTAACCTTCCATCCAAACATCAGTCGATGTTGCAAAATATCAACAACACATGATATTTCACCATGAAATCATCAACAATTGGAAATGAAACAAAAGATTGTGGTCTTAATATCGCGCATGTTGCGATATCAATAATATCAAGATATTATCAATATTATCAATGACAAATTGAACACTACATACAACCACGTGCCCATGAAAAAAAAAAATTACTATCGAAATATCGTCTATACATTTATGATACAAACACTACCTAGAATTTACATAGTCGAAAATATTGGCAATACGTTGGCGATATTGATGCATTGGCAATACAAGCGACACCTAGAATTTACATAGTTGAAAATATTGGCGACTACATTAGCGATGTTGATATGTTGGTGATACTTAGCAATACATTGCTAATACCTGGAATTTATAATACTACCAGTGTTAACGGTATCGCTGAGCTAGAGATAAAGATAATATCGGAGATAATTCGAACACTGGTCCCACCACATTTGGCAGCCAAACTTTTTTTAATAACAAAATAATAGAAACTTTATTAAGCCAAAAGCAAGTGAATCAAGTTCCCAATACAAAGACACTCATTAGCCTCATTCCTGACAAGATTAAACAAAATGTTTAGCTTGCAAGCAAAGGCCTTTATTTCATCAAACCCAAAAACCAAATCCCGCAGGTTATCTCTTGCTTTCTTAGTGCAATCGATTACATAACAAGATTCACCTTTGATAATAACTTCCTCAGAAAACTTTGAACTGAAAATGCAAAGGGACTCTCTTAAAGAGACCACTAACTTCTGGAAATTTCTAGGGGAGGGGTCTAAAAAAGCCATTTCTCACATCATGGAACTTTTTCCCTCCCTTGCCTCCTAAAAATATATGGTTGAGAGGGTTGAACTTTCATTCTATTTAATGGGTGAAAAATGACATCAGTTGCTCCTTCCTAGAAGGTGGAAGACAGTCATGAGAAATCAACATCTTGAATTGATTCTTTTTAGTTGGTCATGATGATGGAATTTTTTATTGTATGTATATTGTTGGAAATGTTTTTTTCTTCATAGTATAGGTAAAAACAGTCAAGTATTAGACAATTAAGGATATGGACAAAGTTGGTTGGTTAGGATATGAAAACTTTGATTACATTGTGGTCTTTTAGAAATTTATTTTTATGGCTCAATCATAGGTGGAAATGGTCAAGTATTAGAAGGCCAAGATCTGGGCCGATACAATGACTGCTGATATGTCAAAATTTGGACAACTGGGATCTGGGGCCACACACCATTCTAGCTAATGCAAGTAATGGGTCCCATGTGGCAAGGGGGATGGTGGACCGTCTCATCCTAACCTTCCGATGGGAACAATTTACAGAGTCCACTAGTTTACAATGTTAATTCCCGGAAAAAAGTCCCAAATAACATAGAAATATAAAAGAAGAAAGGTTCCAAGAAAATATTGTAAACTCTCAAACAGGTGAAATTAGTTTTATTGGAAAGTGTTTCACTCTAAATTGGTCACTCATACTGTACTAGGTATGCCGGAGATGGATGTGGCTCGATTCAAACTGAACTCCTTTGACCCTAGGTGCTGAGATAGACCGTGAGACCGAGAACCGGGCAGATCAGATTCAACAACCGACAATGAGAGATCAGGCAATCTACAAGGAGAGGGTTCGTCCTGTGAGAATATTGTGTATATGGGTTATTAGTTATAAAATACTATGTATTGAGAAGCTCTAAATAAGCTTCCTTGTAGAGTGGTTATTTAAACCCACCTTTGGGTTGAAGAAGGTAAGAAATACAAAGGAGTAATTCACTAGATTCTTGAATTATCATGGTATCAAAGAAACACATTTGAGCATCGATCCTTCAGTCCTCTGCCATCACGGTCCTCATCGTAGCCGCAAGTCCAGAGATCGCCTCTCGCCGCTGCCATCTCTATCGATCTTTCTCAGATCCAGCGCACTCAGATCTGACGGCCCATACCTGCCGCATGACCTGCTACATCTCCAAATCCGACGCTCGTCTGCCCAAAAACCTCCAGATCCGGCACCCATACCTTCTACACGACTTGCCACATCTCCAGATTCGATGCTTTCTCAGATTCAGCGCTCTCTCAGATCTGGCAGCCCATACCTGCCGCATCTCTAGATCCGACGCTCGTCTGCCCAAAAACCTCTAGATCCGCATCAGATCGCACCAGCGACGCCTCCAGATTGCTCAACCCATCTTTTCTTCTCCTTCCGGCGTGCCGCTTCTGGCCTGATTCGACGAATCTCTCCGTTGAAACCAATCTCTGGCTCGCCACCTCTGTCTTCACATCTGGATCCTCTGATCTGAGATCTGTTGAACCCATCAAGTCTGCTCTACCTCTCCATCGACGATTTGGTCCTACTTGCCCAGAAATTAGTGGTACATTTCTTCTTCGTGGTTTTTTTTTTTCTTATGGCATCCATGAATCCCTCCGATGAGATTGAAACTATCCATGTTAGGTTAGATGGGAAAAAAATTTCCCTGTGGCGGTTTCAATTCAAGCATTTCGATATCCTTTCTGATGCTCCCCATATCCAAGAAATACACATTTAGTTGCCCTGGGACTGAGTTTATCTCATTCTCGTTCTGGAAGATGAACAAAAGCAATGCATCCAAACACTCATAACCGACTATAATCTGGATCTTTATCATGAAGGAAGAACGTGGGAATTTTCCTGTTAGCCAAAACACTGGAAGGTAATCGATTGATCAGATATACGGCTGTTGAATCATTTTTCTTCCTCATGTAACATCAGAGCTACAACTTGCTGATTTATTTACCAAAACTATGACCTCATTCCGTCATAGGTTTCTTCGTGGCAAACTGATGTTGGTTCATTATCCCACATCAGTTTGAGGGGGGATGTGAGAATATTGTGTATATGGGTTATTAGAATATTGTGTATATGGGTTATTAGTTGTAAAATACTATGTATAGAGAAGCTCTAAATAAGCTTCCTTGTATAGCCTTGTAGAGTGGTTATTTAAATCCGCCTTTGGGTTGAAGAAAGTAAGAAATACAAAGGAGTAATTCACTAGATTCTTGAATTATCACGTCCATCAAATGAGTTCTTTTTACCTTTCGGCCAAAAGGACTTCCAATATGCATGTTAGAGACAATTATTCAACAATAGCACAGAAGAGATAGAAGATACAATTGGAAAGAAAACTGAAATTGAATTAATAATGTTTACAATGTACAAACTTACAATCAGTTTTTAGGAAGGACAATCTATTTGACACTTAGTGGATGCTAAGCTCGCAGTAAGACGATCGATGACTGCCTATTCGACACTCGGTGAGAGCCAAGCATGTAGCCAGACAATCAGCTTGAAAAGGGTGCGTTGACGATTTGTTCGACACCTGGTGAGAGCCAAGCTCATGGCGAGACAGTCAGCTTGAAAGTCTAAAAAATCAATAAGCCCGTGATAGGAAAGCTGGTTGCAATTTTCCGTTCAAAACTTTGGTGATCTTCCTTGCAGTCCAGCGGCGTGGCATGGACGGAGGGTGCTAAAACCAAAAAACTACGATCAATGCTGAGAGCATCATTGACCAATGAGCGATGGAGAGTTAAACTAGACTAAACTAAGGATAAGCATCCCTGAGGATGGAGATAGCAGCATTACACTGTGCTAGTTTGGCAAGGGCCTGGAGATCTTCATTTTTAGCCCTTCTTATAGGACTTGGAGTGATTACTGGAATGGTTGGCCTTATAACCATTCTGCCACATTCTCTGATGTGTGTGCAACCGTCTAGCCCACTAAGTGATCATGGCATCACGTATCTTACCATGTGTCAATGCCAGTTATCATCGGTTAGTCACTCGTCGTGCACAACCTTTCAGGCTACTAAGCGGCTGTAGCCTCTTATATTTCGTCGTGCATTGATGGCGGTTATCTATTCTGCGTGTGACATGTGTCCCAACCAGTGTTTTAAATAGCGGTAGCGTGATGCGTAGCGCTCAGCCCTCTATAGCGTGTAGCGTAAATACGTAGCGTATAGCGTAAGCTACACGATACTTCTATTTTTTTAATTTAAAAGTAGGATAAATATAATAAATAGTGAAAAAAATAAAAAAAATTTATAAAAATGCCTAAAAGATGATTCATTTTATCAATTCTAAGCATGTTCAAAAAAGTAATTAGTTATCATTTATCAAAAGCCAATCCACATATATAAGCCAAATCAAATAATTATCACATCAACAACTTTCTAAGCAAGCCACTTTAATTAATAATGTCTAATTGAAACCACAAGTCACAATTATGAAAAGAAATAAAAATCCCATAGGTAAAAAGTATCAAGTATAATATAAGTGTCACATTTCTCAACATTAAAAACAAAGAAAATGTGAAAAAAAATAAATAAATAAAATAGTAAAAAAATACATTGTAGCTTACGCTACGGACGCTACGCGCTACGTAGCTGTAGCGTACGCTACGACCCCTGTAGCGTACGCTACAGGGGATTTACGCTATTTGGGACGCTACGTAGCGCTACGGCCACGCTACGCTACGTAGCGTACGCTACGGGCGCTATTTGAAACACTGGTCCCAACAGCTATCTCGACTTTATCTTTTCTTGCTTCCCTTGGTCTCTCTTTCTTCCAACCATATTGGCCGTAAAGATCTTATCTTTATGATGCAGCCACATCTCATCTTCCGATCCATTTGATCTAACAGTGTCAAATCTGGTGTAAACAGAAAGTAACTTGAAAAGAAAATGGCACTTCCCCTTCTTTTATTTTCCAAGCTCCTAAATAGGGCCTTAGATCTTTTCCACAACTCGAAAAAGTGAAAAAGTGATATTGGACGAATCAGATGGAACACAACAAGAAAAACTCACTTTTTCCTTCATGGTATTAAAAAACGGTTATATTACAACCATAACGGCCATTTTGTAATAGTAATGGCGGTGCCCATTACACAATATGGGGCCGTAAAGCCTGTTATTTTTTATAAACAAAATGGCCTGTAACGGGCTTGTAATGCTTGTAATGGGCCCACATGGGGCCAATATGGGGCCTATACATTTTTTTCCTGTAAAAATTTCCAACTATTACAGGGTTGTAATGGCCATTACAGCCCATATCATTACACCCATAAGGTTGGCCATTACAGCCCCCATCACTCTTATTGAATACCTTATTTTCCTTAATTTAACAGAACCAAATTTTTGTCAACTATAACCAAATTAATAAAGAAGAAAGCATCGAAAGGTAGGGCAAGTATATGAGTACCTGGAAACCCCAAAATAAAGAGTATACATATCTTGTAACAATACTTCGCTTTGTAGAAATAAGAACAACTTGTTTATAAATTCCATAAGAGAAACGGCCACGGTCGGTAGTATCAAAGCAATTGCTCGCGTTCTCATTGGTTTTCCACAACGTCGAATTGAACTGTTTGATATTTTTCCAATGCCCGCAGTTTATGAATCCATTACATCCTTCAACCTTGTCTTTGGAGCAGACATCTCGAAGGCACTGATTTACCCTCTAAGACAAGTTCACAAAAGGTTAAAATTAAAATCACATCCATCTTTCTGCATGCATAATAACAAGAACAAACTGCAAACCAAACATCAAATCAAATCAATGTTGTAAAGACATATAGTAAAATCAAAGATATAAAATACTGACACAAAGCAATCAGATTGTAATATAATATACCTAATCAAAAACAGGTTAGGAGTCTAACAAATCAAAGTAAAATGTGGAATTATGCGCATCAACTTCAAGAGCTCATGGAAATTGCATTAAGTTTGTACAAGGACAGATATTCTTCACGACCCATTTACACACAATTGCAAAAATGATAGAAGATTCTCTTTCAACATATTCTTCAACTGAAAATATAGGTAAAAACTGTTGAACCGATGCATAGAAGTGGTTTGAAATGTTGTATTGCTAATTAGGGACTCATGAAGAATCACATTCTTCACATCCATTTGAAAAGGAATTCCAGTGATGAGATGAACTATTTCAGACAAGAAAAAGTTGTGCAATTGAACTTCCATGGGAGTGTATCTAATTCAACAGTGCTAGGGGATCATAAGTAGATCATTATTGCACCTATCTCCTTGCATAATGCAGGGGCATTTTCACACCGGGCTCGAGTGCGGTAGCCCGTGAGATGCGGGGACACACTCGGGGTGGCCGGCCCGTGTGAGGCGGGTGGCTCGTGAGAGGCGGGCCCCACCCGTGTGATTCGGGTGGCTCGTGTGAGGCGGTACCCATGTGATTTGGGGCTCACGAGGGGAGTTCGGCCGAGGTCCTAACCCATGAGATGTGGGGCCTGGGCTATGAGATAAAGGGAATGATTCGCCATGCTCTAACAATTCGAGCTTTTAGAGCAAGTGGTTAATTGTCTTGCATCAAATTGGTATCAAAGCGGGAGGTCTCGCGTTCGAGACTCCTCACCGAGGGTGATTAATGCAGGGGCATTTTCACACCGGGCTCGAGTAGGGGTAGCCCGTGGGATGCGGGGACACACTTAGGGTGGGCGGCCTGTGTGAGGCGGGTGGCTCCTGAGAGGCGGGCCCCACCTGTGTGATTCGGGTGACTCGTGTGAGGCGGTACCCATGTGATTTGGGGCCCACGAGGGGGGTTCAGCCGAGATCCTAACCCATGAGATGTGCCTGGGCTATGAGATAAAGGGATTGATTCGCCATGCTCTAACTGTTCGAGCTTTTAGAGTAAGTGGTTAATTATCCTGCATCATTGCATCACTAACATCTACCTCAACCATACCAAATTAATTTATTCCTCAATTAGAAACTATACAATGAATATAATTACAGAAAGTAATGCAAAGTACACCTAAGCACAAAGAATGAATAAAAACAAGAACCGTACATCACGTGTATTTCTGTAATGTGTGCCTCAAAATTCTATGTTACATTCCTATTGTCCCAGCGGGATCCATGACGGGGGCCTGAAGGGCCACCCTTTATAACCTTTACCAGAGGGGTCCTGTGGGTGATTTTGTCATGTATAAACCACATAGTTTCCTTGTTTGGATGAAACTTTTGTTTTGGAGTTTTTTGGGTCTAAATCTTTCTTTCTGCTCCCAATTGAAATAGGGTTTGAGAACACAAAAAACGACGTGTTCACAGCTTTTACTCGTAATCTTCATATGGTTAAATCTACTTGATCATCTCATAATCGCTTTCATGACAAACCACATAAATTCTTGCGTTTTGTAATTTTCTTCATTGCTTTCACATTTTCCATCGACCTTATGATTATGAGTTCATAATGGTTTCCTACCTATTCAAATAAACATGAACATCAAAGCCAACAACAAAACATGGAGAGGAATGATATGATCGTTGACAAGATAATATGAATAGTACTCTCGGGTCTTGAGTTTATTCAACTGTGACACATGGTTTGGTGATCCAGGCCAGTCTTCTAATGGATCGCACCATGAACCAAAATTTTCCCACAATGGAAGATCCTAATTAACCAATCTTAGGCCCATTTTCCAAGGAATGTGGGTTGTTGTTGTATCATTTATTTAAACCATCCATCTGTGGAAGACTAATTGAAGGTTCGTGATCATCCTATTTGCATTTTTCCGGGTGTTGAGGGTCAAATATTGCATATGAGACCCCAGTTACTGCCTAGATTTATGAACATGATATTGTTTAATGACCATTTTAATCGTGCTTGTGATGCAAGGTGTAATTACAAGCTTAGACTGAAATAGGTGTTTAAAGCACGGATTTAATGCTCAGAATTCACCAAGGCAAGGGACGAACCCCGGGGGACCAAGATCGATGGATTTACATGCCAGAGATCCAAGAAAATCGAGAAACTTAAGCTCAAATAGGCTTGAAAAACGTCCAGAATGCAAGATCATAAGGTTTCCAATATCCGTTTGGCTTGAAACCCCATACATGGCTTGAAGACCATAAATAAACCGTACACGTCGAATTTCAGCTCCTGAATCTCTGTGGAAGTGGCTAAACTGACAAATCAGCCCTTAGAATCCTGATTTGGGGCTCACCTGATATATGGATATACTTTAAAGTTGGCCTCAACCCCTTAATTGAGCTGATAAAACGGATGGACGGAGAAGATTACACATATATATCATGGTGGGACCCACTTTTCAAAGTGGAGTGCACCGAAATAGTGCACTCGCTGTGCACCATAAGAAACAAACCGGTCAGCGCTTGCTGACCCGACGAGTTTCATGCGAAAACGGAAACTTCTGTTTCCGTTTCCGCAGCGTCCGCACCGACTCAGCCTCCGGCCCACCATCACTCATCATGTGATCCATCTGGACCGTCCACTCATCTCATAACGTAAAACCGACCGTACAAACGGTGGTTTTCCAGACCCATGCACGTGTACGCATGAAACAGAGCCCACTACATCTAATAGACGGCAGCAAGAAATACGTTGCAGGCCTCCTCAGATCTGATCCAAAACCATCCATCTCCGACCGGATTTTCGCCACAAGTCGAATTAATGGAGTGGATTTCTCAAAATAATAAGGAAATGGGCCCCACCATCATTACAGCAGAGATAGCGTGCGCGGGTCCGGTTTTCGCGTCCGGACGACATCTGATTTTTCAAGCTGTTATGTGATCTCAACAAAGACCGTATGCATGATCCAGACCGTTCAGAAGTTTCATCAGGAGGCCAATACCCTAGCCTAGGTGTCCGAATCAGGATCAGAACGTGCATCGTCTAGAAAATTCATTCCAAACGTAGTTGTTTCCGCGCTGTCGCTGCGAAAGTGGAGTCGGTTCTCCAATCCAGCGGACCTACACATTCTATAAAACAGAGAGAGAGAGAGAACGGGAGGATCTTATCTGGGGGCGAAGCTTGGACGTGGACCAGAGAGTTTTAAGAGTGTTTTTTTTCTTTCTTTCTTTTCTTTTTCTTTTTATTTTGTTCTTGTTCAAGGGATCCAGCCCATTCATGTTGGGCTGAGCCTCTTGGCTAGGGCCAAGAGGTGAAGCTTATAGTGTGATGGGACCGATTCTACGGCTTTGATTCATGTTATGGACTGATTTGATTCTAGTTTGATTAATAGGAATGCTTTCAGTTTTTAATGGTTTGTTGTGACTGAAATTACAATAGATCTGCGACGGCTTGGAGTATTGTCTTTCCATATTTTGATTGTGAAATCAGGAAACCCTGTTGTTCACCATTGCCCCTTGGACATGGTTGGATGATGGAATCCTTCCTAACCTTCATACATCTTCTGATTGATTGTGGATTGATTTGAGTTCTGTTGTTTACCTTGTCTCATGGGCATGGATTTGTGATGGAATCGACTCTAATTCTCATATCTTTCACCTCTTTGAAAACTAGATCAATGGAAGTTCAGATCGAGCTTTAATGACATATCTTTCAACTGGATGAAGATGGGACTCGAAGTCCAGTTGAGTTCGTGAATCAAGCGTAGATCTCCCTGATCTCTACAAGTGGATCCTTGACACCCTAGTTTTCTACCTCTGAATTTCTTAAGTTTTAGATTAATATTGCACAATTATTCCTCAAATTACAATCGATTTAGATTTCATCTTAGACTAGTTCTAGTTCTAGTTAGTTTCAGATTACGTACAGATTTCAGTCCCTGTAGATTCGACCTCGGTCTCACCGAGTTTATTACTACATCACAACCCTATACTTGGGGAGTGAACACCGGGCATGGATCATCCACAATGGAGCCCATCTGGCTAACATTCTAGATCATAAGACCATAGCCTCCACTTGTAAGAGCTCAAGACTCAAGGATACTACTTTGAAGGAGATTTTGCTAACAACATTTCATGGGTCTCCCTTGGTTCTTATCTATGGAAGTTGGCTGATTTATTTATTTATTATTTTTATTTTTATTTTTTGAGGAAGCGGTGGATCTTTGCCAGAACCAAGTGGTCAGATATGAGCATCTCCCCAAGAAAGCTAATGCCAAGGCAAATGAACTTACCACGAGTCTTGACAGAGTGTCACTTTATATTGAAGACAGAAGAAGCTCCGGTCCTAGATGAGTTGTATTTTCTTCCTTTTTGTTCCGAATTGTTGCTTTGCCTCTCTCTCTCTCTCTCTCTCTCTCTCTCTCTCTCTCTCTCTCTCTCTCTCTCTCTCTTCTATTCCTATAGTTTATTTCTTTTCTTCCTCTCTTGAGTTGTTATTTTCTCCTTTTGTTCCGAATGTTGCTTTGCCTCTCTCTCTCTCTCTCTCTCTCTCTTCCTTATCGTTTATTTCTTTTCTTCCTCTCTTGAGTTGTATTTTCTTCCTTTTTGTTCCGAATTGTTGCTTTGCCTCTCTCTCTCTCTCTCTCCTCTCTCTCTCTCTCTCTTCTTCTTATCGTTTATTTCTTTTTTTCCTCTCTTGAGTTGTATTTTCTTCCTTTTTGTTCCGAATTGTTGCTCCTCTCTCTCTCTCTCTCTCTCTCTCTCTCTCTCTCTCTCTCTCTCTCTTTTCCTTATCGTTTATTTCTTTTCTTCCTCTCTTTTAATAAACTTCTCATCACTCATTTAAAAAAAAAAAAAGATGATTGCAAGCACATAAGAAGAAAAGTACACCGCATTATATCAATAATTAACACAAGCTTCGAAAGGCATAGTGTAGCATGATTCATGATATTAGTAAAGTAGTGAGGTGCAGTAACCAGCTTATAGTTGCACAAAGTGTGAAGCGAATTGGCAAAAAATTCAGATGCAGGAGTGGGGAAGCTTCTGTTCAAAATGTAAACAAGTATAAATATGAAGGAAGCGAGAGCCTTAGTTTGAAGGATCCTGCAACTAAGAGCTGACTACTCATCATCATTGCCTTATCCCAACTGCTTGGGGTTGGCTGCATGAATCCCGTTCTGCCATTCCACGCTATTGAAGATCATAACCTCAGTTTAACTGCAGTAACTAGATGCTAATGTTCATAAAGATTTCACTGACCTGTACTCCAAAGAGATACCAAAATGACCCCACGGCATGCCCGGCCAATACAAAAATCAGAAGATGAATGATGAAGTTCACCCATGCCGTTTCAAATATGAAGCCACTAGCAGATTGACTTGCAAGCAATGGTAGAAATCTTATTATCCTTGGTATATAATTGAGAATAACCGTGGCACGTAGAAGATTCTTTGCATCATTTGCCCTTGATGATACCAAGTACTTGCGGGAGATCACAAATATCATGATCTTCATGCGAAGGATAACAAAAATATTAGTATAGTATAATAAGAAATTTATGACGTTTTCTCATATCAAAATCGACTACTCGGTAAGTGGGCCTTCCTTGGAGATGACCAGGCCCAAAAACAGGCTGTTCCACTCATCAAAGATGCTGCAAGTGGACGCTTAATGTGGACAATTGGCTCCTTTTTATACTGTCTGCTGCTTTCTAACAAAACTGGGCAACATGATGAACTGACCAGCCTGATTTTCAGACCAGGTCTTCTAAACTCTTGAGGTCCATGTGATGCATAGGTCAGATGTTCCACACACATAAAACCTGATAAAAAGCACAATGTTTCCCCACCATTGTAATAAATGTGGTCCAGTAAATTCATTTTATCAAACAAAAAGATAATTGGTAGTGAACCATAAAGAAGGATAAAGCATAAAGGAACTAAGAGCCTGTTTGAATTAGTGGAATCCAAGAAGCAGATTTGGAAAGGAAAACATTATCTCTAATTAATACTGTAGATAACATAATCCATGTAAAAGAATCCTAAAAAGGTGGTTTGTTGTAGTTTCCTTGATTTCCTGGGAAATGTAGAATGGTCAATCGGTCAAACATTGAAATTTGTCTCCCAAAAAGTGCATTAATGGATGTGAAGATGTGGGCCATACCACTGTATGACCCACCTAGACACCTGGACTTTGATTTTAGTCTTTTTTCTAGTTATTAGTTGCTTTTAGACTTTATTTTAGTTTTTTCTTGTTATTAGTTGTTTTTAGTCTTTTTGTAGTCTTTTTTCTTGTATTTTTGTCATATTGACTTTTTATTATAAATATAAAGGGGAGAAGGTGAGTGTCCAACCCTAACTCACCCTTCCTCTCTTTTCTCAACTTTCTTCTCTCTCCTCTTCTCTTCTCATCTTCTTTCTCTAATTTATCATTCTACATGGTATCAGAGCATCCTTGTTTATTGGGTACTTGCCTGACCACAAAGAAATCAGTGCGGCCCACTTCCTTTGATACGTACGCAAAGGTGTACATGAAGTGATGTCCTCATCACATTATCGTATCAGTCACTCATCCATGAAGATTCTCAAAGGTGTTACTCCTTCCTTATCATCCATGTCAGTTCTAAAGTGTGAACTGTGTGAGCTCAAGTAAACATCATATTCTTTTTTCACCACATGTAGAAAGAGCGTAGTTCAGTTCTTTTTTTCTTTAGTCAATTCAGATGTTTGGGGACATGTTAAAATGTCCAGTAGGTCGGGGTATTAAATACTTTGTTATATCTGTTGAAGATTTTTCGCGAATGACATAGATCTACTTAATGAAAGATTGATCTAAACTATTCTCTACTTTTAAGACCTTCCACATGGAAGCACAAAACCAGTTTAACTCAAAAATATCTGTGTTTCATTAAAATAATGCCAAGAAATATAATGTCCCAATCTTTTAATCTGTATTTTTTTAAAACGGGTATATTGTATCAACATCATGTCCCACACCCAAACAAACGGTGTTGTAGAGCGAAAAATCGTCATGTGCTTGAGGTGACTCGTTATTAATTCACATGAATGTTCCCAAAAGTTTTTTGACTGATGCAATATTCATGGTGTGTTTTTTAATAAATAAAATGCCCTCAACTATTTTAATGGGTAAATCCCCTCATGAAATTTTACTCCCAGATACTCCGTTGTTTTCTTTACCTCCTAAAGTTTTTTGATGTTCATGCTTTATTTATCAATTAGAGTCGGGTCATGTTAAATTAGATCCTAGAGCCATTAAATGTATTTTTCCTAAGTACTCCCAGATACAAAGAGGCTACGTTGTCACAATTCTTCCTTCGAAGACTGTGTGTGTGCAGATATAACATTTCTCGAGTCCACTCCATTCTTATCAAAAGACAATAAATCTCTTGATGTGGAAGCTATGTTGGCACCTGTTATGGTTGAAGAATACATAGCCCAATCTCCTCCCTCTTCTAACTCTTCCATTCTTATAGTGTCTCAACTAAAAGTCTACTCATGACGAAAATAAATAGATAGTGCCGCCAATTATGATGTGTTATCCACCATATCCTCTTCCGAGTCTAGTGATTCGATGACTTCTCCAGATAGGTCCAATGTTCTTATTGCCTTAAGAAAATGTAAACATGAATGTATTGATCACCCTATCTCCAAATATATATCATTTCAATGTTTATCTCTCCCTTTTTGTAGATTTATCATATCCTTCTCCTCTCATTCTATTTATAGGTCATACCAGGAAGCATTGTTATATAAGGGGTGGAAGTAGGAGATGGAAGAGCTACTCTTTATCAAATCAATACTTGGGAACTCACCAGTCTACCTACTAGTAAATGTGCTGTTGGTTACAAGCGGGTGTACATCATTAAGTTTCACCCTGATGGTAAGGTTGAAAGTTTGAAGGCTCTCTTAATTGCAAAGAAAAGCACTCAAACCTGTGGTGTTGTTTATACTGAAACCTTCTCTCCTATTGCCAACTTGAACTCTATTTATTATTATCCTCTCTGTAATCATTAATCATTGTTGGCCTCTCTTCCAACTGGACAATAAAAAAATAAAAAATAAAAAAGCTTTTTTCATGATGATCTCGCAAAGAAGGTCTATATGAAGCAACCACCTAGATTTGTTGCCTAAGGGGGAGTCAGACAAGGTATGTAAACTAAATAAAACGATGGGCTGAAACAATCACCACGTGCATGGTTTGAAAATTTTAATAAGGTTGTGTTAAACTATGGCTTTGTTCAATGTCATTCTGTCTTTTATATAGAAGGCACCTCGGGCCTTATTGCATTTGTGATGTATATTGATGATACTGTCGTTACAAGAAGTGATGATTGAGAGATTGTTAAGCTTAAGAAGTATCTTCAAATGTATTTTCTCACAAAAGATCTTGATAATCTTCGATATTTTCCTGGTATGGAAGTTGCTAGATCCAACGAAAGAATTGATGTCTTAATGAAAATATGCTCTGGATGAATATGCTCATGGAGATAGGTCTTCTTCATACCAAGCCAGTTGATACACCAATGAATCCAAATCACAAGCCGGTTCGTGATTAATGTGATGTATTTGAAGACCCAGGGAGATATAGAAGACCAGTTGGGAAATTTTTCTATTTATTATTACATGACCGGACATATCTTATGCCATGAGTGTGGTGAGCCAATTTATGACCACTCTGAGGGTACCTAACATGGATGCAATTGTACGGATTTTGTGGTATCTTAAAGAAGCTCCAGGACAGAGAATTTTGTATAGATAAAACACTATTCTTTAGATCATAGGGTACTTTGATGCAAACTGTGCAAGTTCTTTAACAGATAGGCAGCCTACTACCGGGTACTATACGTTTGTGGGAGGAAATCTAGTTATGTGGAAATGTAAGAAGCAGTGTTATGGCTTCACCAAGTGTTGAAGCAAGATATAGAGCAAAACCGCATAGTACTTGTAAGTTAGCGTGGATCAAGAAACTGTTGCAGGAAGTAAAGTTTACGGTGAATCTACCTATGCAGTTGTTTTGTAATAATCAGCAACATCCCACATTGCAAATGATCGGGTCTATCATGAGAGAACAAAACATATTGAAGTGGGCCGTCAATTCATGCGTGAGGTCACCCGTGGAGAAATCTATACGCCATGTGTCCAGTTTTAGGGTGAACTAGCTGATGAGTTCATCAAGGCCCTTAGTCACAGTCAGTTTACACCCATATACTCCAAGCTTGTAATTGACAACATCTACACTCCAGCTTGAGGGGGAGCATTAACGGATGTGGAGATGTGAGCCGTAGCACTATACAACCCACCTCCACTTTGTTTTAGCTATTTCTTCTTGTTATTAGTTGTTTATTTTGGTCTGGGACATGTAGGGTATCTTTGCTTGGTATTTTTATCATATTGACGTTTTATTAATATAAATGGGAGAAGGTGGTATCCAACCCTAGCTCACCTTTCCTATCTTCTTCCAACTTTCTTTTCTCTCTCTTTTCTTGTCTTCACTTCTTCTCTTTAATCTACAATACTACCATGTGGAAATGAGGATATCACATTTTTTGGAGGAAATGGAAAGTTCTTTTTTCAAGGAAAACCGTGGAAATGAATCTTGTTTTCCATGGCGTACTTTATTGTCGCAAAAGGCAGAAAATGTCACATCAGTGGAAAATTATTTCTTTTCCGTGGTCAAAAACTTGATTCCATCAATCCAAACAAGCCTTAATAGAAAATATGACAGTATTACGCAAGAGGGAACCTATACCTGTGGTAGTGGTAATACAACAAAAATATCGAGTAGAAAGTAGCCACACAAGTAATGAAGAGCAATTTTTTTCGGGTGATCAACTAAATCTCCCGCACCCACCACTCTTGATTCGGGAGCAATATAAGCCAACCTGAACTGCAGCCCACAAATATTACATATATTGGTCATTGCAGGCTTTTTGCAAAAGCTTCATTTTATATCTAATGAATTGGAATTAGAAAATTAGAAAATTCGGACCCAAATTTCATCAATGCAAGTTTTGGTGTGTTTGTGTGGCCCATAGGGAGCTGAAATGTGGCATTACTTAAAGTAGATGTTGTGAAGTAACTACTTGGGCCTCGGAGATGAGCAATCTGTAAACTGGCAAATCATGTTTGTGAGATCAGACAAAGGGTTTGAGACCATTAGTACCAAGTGGCAGCCATATGGCTGGATTGTTCCAGTTATTAGACCACCACATGCATGGTGGGGTCCACTTGATGAACAACTGGGTACTCAACAAACTAAAAATTTTGGCATATTTGAGGTGTTTCCCACATTTGTGTGTCGGTAAATTACATGGATTCCATACTTGTGATAAAATAGAATGGTAGATAAAGAAAATTTAATCCCAAAAATCCCAAATCATCATCATCATCTAAGTATTAGCCAACTAATTGGGGTCACCTACATGAATCTTGTTCCACCATTCCACTCTATCAAGAGCCATACCTTCAGTTAGACCCCTAAAAGCATAAATGAATTCCGGAAAAAAAAAAATGATGTAACTGTTGTTCACCTGTAGAAGCATGTGAAGAACGTAGATGAAATCAGTAATGCTTCTCACAGTCACAATTGCTTTTGCCAAGGACCAATCAAAGATAATACACTTATCATCCTGTTGTAAAAATAAAATTAGATAGTTAAAGATATGGAAAGAAAAGGCAAATATAACTAAAAATCCATGCAGCGGAGTAGCGTTGTCAATGGACTGTGCTAGCCCATTGGGCTTCGAGGCTTGCCTGCTACTCGATTGGGCTGCAACCTATGACCTGTGGGCCCACCCTGGACTTGATTTCAAGGTCCACAAAATGGTCGCCATTGATGGATCCTAGTAATGGTAATTGTGCATTATATGCAGCAATGAATATGAATGCATAAAATTTTCAGCTCAATCTCCAGGTACTCCATGGACCTAAATAAAAAACCAGAGGAATAATGTGATCCTTGCTCCAAGGAGGTGCAAAACACACTCAAGTTTTCAGTTTGTACAGGTCGGCCCATAGTTAGTGATCCACACCACTGGTCCCAAAATCTTTCATGGTCATGGAGTGAATAATTTTTGTTGCCACCTTTCTAATAGAGATGCGATCCACTACTGGGGGCGCAACCAATGTTTTAAGTATCGACGATACCAGCCGATATATCCCACAATATATCTTGTATCCCACCTATGCGATATGAAGCACACAAGTAGTGGGATATATCCCACATGTTCGATCCAGTGAGCATTTTCGGTTTTCGATCATCTTTTTTTTCTATAAATCATGTTAAATTAGTGTCAAATAGTTACAAATCCATGATTTTTCATGTTTTGCATGAAAAATCATACATTGAGAGCTTTAATTTTGAGATTTGGAGGAGATTGGCCGAGTTCCAAAAAATTGAAAAAAAAAAAAAAAACAAAATTTCTCAATTTCTCGCAAATCGGTTGTGATCTATGTCCAAACATAAAATTAAACATGTATGTAACCTGATCTAGTAATTTTTCTTTTCCTTTTGAATGTATTGCTTGTGTTTCCACACATCTTCTTACATTTATAAATTATATGAATAGACTTTTAATATACTTGCATCAATTCAGTTAGACAACGCATAGATTAGGACCTTATACAAAGAAAATGTATTGTGTGCACTTGTTTTTTGTAATGTTTTGATTTATAAGTGCGTATTGATGTCTTTTTTAACAATCACTAAAGTTGCATTGAAAAAATCAACCAATTTCCCAACGTTTCCCCATGTTTCCAACAACAGCGATACATTACGCGATACGACCAATATATCCCATGTGATAACCAATACGTATCCGTATCCCAAGGGTGCAATATGTAACGCGATACCAATATTACGAACACTGGGTGCAACTTGGGCAGGTTGCATCAGGTCGAGGGTCAACCGAAACCTGACCCAAACTAAAGAGGACGCAATCCACAACCCTACCCGACCCTAATTCCAACCCGAGGTGCCCACCCAAATTCTTGTGTTCGACCCAACCTGACCCGACCTGACTAAACCCGAGTCTTGACCCAAATACATGCGATTATTCCTGACCCAAGGACCTTGACAACCTAACCCAACCCAACCCAAACTTGGGTTGACTGGAACCAAATTGCAGCCCTACCCACTACAGATGGACTATGCCCCACGAAACTCCTAGATTTGAATATCGTATCCACCAATTGCAGGGCTCCTTCCATTCGAATGTGGACCAGTGCCACATTTCTCTACTTAACCATTAATTTCCCGGCCAGGACTAGAAATATTAGGATCGTCCTGTGCTTATATTTTCCGAGTATACCAGATACGAAAGTCCAAGTAGTAATCATGTAATCAAATCCTTTATACATGAGGATGAATGATTCTATAGTTTATACATAAGGATGATAGTCAACAACAACATATCAATTTAGAAGAATCATTATAGATTAAGAGTTTCCAATCCACCAATACTTTTAATACTAGTGACCCTTTTTGGATAGGAGAAATTTGAAAAGAAATTGTTTTGCAAAAAAATCACTGTTTTCCATTGTTTGGATATATATATTTTTTTAATGTAAGGAATCCCCAATTCCGATTCCAATCTATTTATTCGATTTTTGAAATCATGAATACGATTCTCCACAAAATCACTATTTCACACTGTTTGGATCACAAGAAACTCTGAGAAATCAACTCTAGCATTTATTGAGGATTTCTCCTGGAAAAAAAAAATCATAATTACCTCTTCCACAAAATCATTGTTTGGATTGCAAGAAATGGTGAGGAATCTTCGATACCATTTCCTCTATATTTATTGTGGTTACATTTTTCCATGTCCTCACCTCGGACTCTTCCAATCCAAATGGACCCTAAATTTAGACTTCAAAGGCACAAAAACTCAGCTTTCAACAGGTTAGGCCAACAATTAGCATTCTTACCAAAGAATGGTCCGATACATCATTGAGTACAATTTTTTTTTAAAAAAAATACAAATAAATGACAGATTCTTGTGTTTCCCATTTTTTCCTTTTTCCTAACACTTTTCACATTTTTGGCAAAAAAAAAAAAATCATGCCGGTATCTTATCATTTTTGGCTTGGCTGATAGGCCCTCCAATACATAGAACTTTGCTGAGAAAGCTAAAAATCACATACAAATACCCAGTAATACAAGTTTTCATCATCTATTCAAGTTAAAGATGTGAAAAGTTTTAAATGCAATCTAATCATTAAAAAAAAAAAGTTTTAAATGCAATCTAAGTTGTATGTCATTAACATGGAAAAGAACAAAATTATACCTCTTTCATGGACAGTAGGAAGAAAAAAAATGGGTCCACGAAAATTGCCACCAAGCAAAAAATGGCCAAAAATTGGTTCCATTGCTGAACAACCTTGGTATGAGGATTCATGATGCCAGGAATACATCTTTTTAGAGAGGAAAATGATTTTTGCACCCAACCTTTGGCATCCCCGTATGGTGCATTAGGTAACTGTATAAAAAAGATAATAAAAAACACGCATAAGCACACTCCATGAACATGTGGAGATAAAACCAATATCAGTAGGATGAAAAATGATATGGCTACTTGAACAAGTAGGGTTCTGAGTTATACTCCCTACAAATGTAGCATGTGTGTGTGAGATCAAGGTCATTCATTTGGTGGCCCCACTGTGTATGTACCATAGCCCAATAATCAGGCTGCTCAGGACATCATGTGCGTGACAAATGTAAGAAATGGAACGCTTAAAACATGACCAATTTTCTACATTAAATGTACATATTTAGCCCACCTGACCAACAACATGGTCTGAGTTTTGGGCCACAACACATACACGGCAGAACCGCCTGCCCAGATTTCTGCATAAGCTCACAAAGTGTGTTGGAAACAACATGAGACCGATATTGGTATTGGATATTTTGAGATACTCGCAGGAAATATATAAGTGAATCCTGTTTTACTAGAAAGTCATTTAGGGCCTGTTTGGATTCACAGAAAGCATAAAAAAGCAAATAGTGTTTCCTATGAAACTTAATTTCCTTTGTTCGGTGAGCCTTTCTTTGTGAGAAATTATAGGAAACACCATTTCTCGCTTTCTATCTATGTTAGAAAATAAACAAATTTATTTTCCTACCTCCACCCCCAAGAAATGCATTTTCCCACAATGGAAGGAAAATGTGTTTTTAAAGGGTTTAAGCCTAAATGCGCCAATATTCATGTTCAATCGCCTCACATGTGCCACATGCGCCAATGTGCCAAATGAGACATTGTCTATCTTCGGTCATGCCCCACACGTGGCACTAGGTCACATGTTCCACCATCCATCTTCTCTTGTGCCCCACATGTGTGAAAAGCCCTACATGTGCTAATGTGCCACATGTGTCGCCATCCATCTTCTCTTGCGTCCCACATGTGCTATTGTGCCCACATGTGCTATTATGCCACATGTACCACCATTCATCTTACTTGTGCCCCATGTGCAAGGCACCCCACATGCGCCAATGTGCCACATGTGCCATTGTCCATCTTCAATCCTCCAAATATGTTGTGTGCAAATGGTGCCAATGTGCACAAGTGTTGTCATCTAACTTTAGTGCCCACAAGTTAAATGTGCCCATGCATGTCTTATGCCACATGTGCCACCGTACAAATTCAAGCACCTCACATTACCACACATACTATAATTCAGCTTCAAGTGCTCACGTATGTCATGTATGCCACATGTGTCACTATTCATCTCGAAGCATACCGCATGCTAGTGACTATCTAAAAAAATTTCTAAGAAATTTTTTTATTTTGCCAAACAAGAAACTTGAAAATAAATCTTAAATTTCCACCCAAATCTCGTTGAAAAAGGTTCCCTAAGAAACATTGTTTCCTTTCTCATGGTTTTCTTGAATCCAAACAGGCCCTTAGGAAATTCTAAAAATTTATCAATCTCATCATAATATTGCTTGTGTATCGTAAAAATCATAAGTAATAACAATTTCAATATTTTAGCATGTTGACAGATTAAAAACAATACCTGAAATAATTCATTATACAGCTAAATATAAGTATCCTGTTACAAGCAGAATACGTGCATTCATATTGCTGGATTATTTAGGAAATGGAGAACTGTATCGGTGAGAGTACAAAAAAGGTAACTGTGTACTGAACAAATAATATATACTTTAATGGGTAGTCTTATGTGAAGTATCATAGATACAACTAGGAAGATATGAGGCAAATTGAATTTAATCACAATAAACTATCTCTAACAAACCGCTCTGTTTGATGTGTGTACTGAATATATAACATATACTTTAATGGGTAGCCTTATGTGTAGTATCATAGAAACAACTAGGAAGATGTGAAAAATATGTATAGGCATTTTCATAATAAAGGCAAATGAATTTAATCACAATAAACTATCTCTAACAAACCGCTCTGTTTGATGTCTTTTGAAGAATCAAAATTACTACCTCAGCATATTAAAAAGCATAAACAACTAGATAAGGAGACTGCACTCAGCGAATGGAAGAAAATCACCTTAGTGTCAAAAGCTGAAGCCTTATTATATTTCTTTTCTGCTTCTTTGAAATCATAATTCACCGGGCACGTGGTGCAGAAAGGATCATTGCATTTACCCAATTGCCCAGACTTCAATAAATGCTCATTCTTTTGCACAAAGTTGTCATCTGGCCTGTCCATCTGGCCCATTTCTATAACACTTTCCTTGACAGCCACTGTTCTTCTACCTAATGTCCCATTCATAGGCTGAGAGAAGCTCTCGGGCTTCGTATGGCTATATAAAGGACCACTCATGGGTATAAAGAGGGCCTGTTTTTCACCATTCAAACGACTAGTATGAGATAGAGGGCTAATTTCACTTCCGTAGGGCCCCATGGAATTCGTAGCAGACATTGCCAAACATGATACACTCCGAGTAGTACGCCTAGCGCTAAAGCTTGTTAATGGAACCTCCATGGAATCATTGGATAGTTGAGAACGAGTATCCAATAGCATTGATACCTTATCATCCAAATCACCAGCCATTTCTCAGGCACCAGAACTGCAATAAAACACAATCATGAGTCTATGACTGTAAGCAGGTGTAGGAATACAACTAGCTATGTTATTCATGTTATTCATAATCCAAAACAACCTTCCTACCATGAAGCATAAAGAGTGAATTTGTTGTCGAACGGTACACTTAGGTGTTTCCAGTTCCCACAACAAACAGTAAGCACAACTACAAAACATCGTTGAGATGAAATGGGAACTTCCTGTTCTTATGAGGAAAAGTGGGAAAATGGATGCCTGCTTAATGCAGGTTTCATTTCCACGCCACCCTAAACAGCATGCTTATTGAGTATGTATTGGTGTATTTGGGTTCTCTGCAGAATTGGATTGCCATTATCTGTCTAATAAAGTAGAACTAACTGAATTGTGTTTTCCTTGATTCGCATCCAAACTAACCATTGCCAACAACTCTAATTCAATTTCCTTACAAAACCATTCCGGGCTTACCCAAAATTCATCAAGTCAACTCAAAACTGAGCTGAGTCAACTCAGCTCAGATGAATTACAAGTTGGGTCAAGTCACTTTGACTCAATTTAACCAACATAAATCAGGAAAAAAAAAAAGAGGAAATGTTTGGAGTGCATTTGGTTGCACCGAATTATATCATGAAATTCTGCACCAAATTGGACTGATTATTATTTAAACTAACTGAATTGTGATTTCCTTAATTAGCATTCAAACTAACCACTGCCAACAACTCCGATTCAATTTCCTTACATGACCATTTAGAGCCTACCGGGAATTCATCAAGTCAACTCAAAACACAGCTGAAACAACTCAGCTCAGACGAATTGCATGTCGGGTTCGACTCACTCTGTAGGCTCATTTAACCAACATAAATAGGGGGAGAAAAAGAGTTTAAGGTGTGTTTGGCTGCACCAAATATCATGAAATATCATGAAAATCAAACCAAGTTAGGACTGATTGATCACGGAATCTTGTAGCCACTCAAAATCTTTTTACTGGCTTTGCTATCATGGAATTGGTTTGCTATTATTTGTCTGGAAAAGTAGAACTGATTTGCAATTTCCTTTGTTTGCATTCAAACTAACCATCGCCAGCAACTCCAATTCAATTTACTTGCACAACCATTCAGAACCTACCCAAAACATCGTATCAACTCAAAACTGAGCTGAGCCAACTCAAGTCAGATGAATTACAAGTTAGGTCAACTCGCTTTGTAGACTCAGTTTGACCAACATAAATAGGAAAAAAGAAAGGGATTTTTGCCGCAAAATTCCCCTGGAATTGATGTTTTACCAAATAACGCCTCTATGACTTGAAATTACAGAGAGGTGCTTTTGGAGAGAGGAAATTACAAAAATGCCCTCATCTAAAAAAATTTCTTCTTTAAAATAGTAGTGAAAGTTGAGACTTGTGAGGCTCATATGGTATGTATGAAACATCCAACCCGTCCAACATATGGACCCTACCATGGTGGTCACACAAACAAATAATCAGGCCGATCAAATCATCAAATGGGCTGCAACAGAGCTCGTAGTATCGGTATCGTTACATGTATCACTAGCTGGGGATACAGAAACATCATCGATATTGCCAATATTATCGCCGATACGCATAAAGTTATCAGTGATTGAGGGAAACGACGGGGAAAATGGTGGAATTTCTCAATGAAACTTCGGGAGATGCTAAAATATACATATTTGCATATTTAAAAATCAAATAATAGCAAAAAAGAGAATACATAATAAGTTTCTTTTATAGGGGCCTAGAAGCATGTAAGGTTGACTCAGGGAATCATGAGAAAAATGGTGGAACTTTTCAATGATACTTCAAGAGATGCTAAAATACGCATGTTTGCATATTTAGGAATCAAATTATAAGTTTCCCTTTAATGGGGGCCTAGAAGCATGTATTGTTGACTTAGGGAAACATTGGGGAAACAAGGGGAAAATGGTGGATCCATCCATCCATGCATGCACCTACATACATACAAATACACATGCATGATCTATGCATCCATCCATCTAATCATCCATCCATCCAACCATCCATGTATGTATATATACATTGAATGACACATACATATATACACACATGCATGATCCATCCATCCAACCATGTACACATACACACACATCTACATTCACCCATCCATCCAACCTCCATTCATCCATACATAAATACATACATCCATTCATGCATACATACATATGTAGATCCATCCATCCATGCATGCATGCATACATATACACACATATAGACATACATTTCATAATACAACCGTACACCCATAAAAAAATTGAAATGAACATTTTTTTTTTTAATAAATAGATTTTTGGTGATATCAATACCTTGGCAATATTATCGAAATATCGGTGACACATTGCAATACAAGCAACATCTGGAATTTATGAAATTCCACTAGCATGAGTGTGTGGGGGTGTGTGTGCGTGTGTAAAAAAAAAAAAAAAAAGCGACATCTGGAATTTAGACAGTAAAAAACATTGGCGATACATTGGCAATATTGATATATTGGCGATACTTAGCAATATATCACCAATACTTGGATTTTTTCTATTACCAGTGTCAGCAGTATTGCCAAGCTAGCGATACCGATAATCTCAGCAATATTATCGATAATATCCCCGATACTCAGAACAATGGCTGCAATTGAATTTGGATGTTTTGAGTGGTGCATATTACGTTTTATGGATTCGCCCAATTTATGATAGGATCCTCCATAATTTTGGTTCATCTAATAATCATTTTGGTTTGCATCTGCTGACAGGTTGGATGTAACACACATACCACATGGGCCTCGCAATCCTCAATCCCCACTTTGTGAATAAAAAATAAACAAAGGCAGTAGTATAATTTCACCTCTGAAAAAGCACTCCCTGGTAATATCAGTTCCTGGAGGCACCATTTGGTAAAACCCCATTCTGGGAGGAATTTTGCAGTAAAAATCCCCAAAAGAAAAAGTTTATGGTGTGTTTGGTTGCACCAAACATCATGAAATTCTGTAATAAATTAGACTGATGGATCACGAAATACGGTGCAACCAAACACGCCCTTATTCCAGAAATCCTTTTCTACAAATGGGGGCATTCCGTGAAGTGGTATTTGGCCGCTCACAACCTTTTTACCAGTTTTCAGCTATTGGAAATTGATATCTACACCCAACCCAATTAATTTTTCACACCCATTTCCCCACTTTGGAAATTGGAACAGTACTTCAATTTCCTATTCATTTCCCAAAAATGGTTTACTTAAACATAGTCAGAGACTATGATAAGTAAAAGGCCTCTTTGTTTACTTAAACATAGTCAGAGACTGAGTTGAATTGGGTTTACAGATTTTCAAACTAAGGTTCATAGACTTCAGTTGGATGGGATTGTAGCATTGGGTTTCTTGGAATACTCGGATAACCGAAGAACGAAAAGAAGCAAGCTAAAAGAGAACATGGTCTATAAGAATTACCAGTTTTAGCAGTATATGAACATTTTCTGTGTAGTTGCCATTGTAACCAAAAAGAAAAACATGTACTAAACAATCAAAAAGATGTATCTATAAATGTCATGAACACATCAAAGAGAAAAACATGTACTTGTCTATCAAGAAGATGCATCTACAAATATCATGAACACATGAATTTCACTATAACAAACATACCCAGCAACTTGAATATGCAGAAATGGCGACCTCCCTCTCTCTGAGGAAGCGAGTCTGACATCACAAAGAAAAGGTCAGTTTAAGTACGTAGAAAGTCGTGAAGGGCGAGAGAGACTGCTATGATAGTTCACCACCATTTTCTGAACTATTTTTAGAAAATGGTGGTGAGTCTGGTGACTCTTCAGCTGTACACATGCATTGTTGCACGGCGATCCAGACCGTCCAAATTGACGATTCAACGTGGATGAAGCACAGCCAGAAATATTAAACATCTGATCTTGCCTTGGAATTTTCCTGTAGTATGGTCTACCTGAAATTTGCTTCTGCATAATTTTTGGGACCTCATCCTAAAATGGGCTGGAGAAACGGATGGACGGCGTGGATATACAACAAATCATCAAGGTGGACCCCACACGGTAGGGGTAACACCACTAAGGTGAATCCGCTCTCCCTCATGCGAGGGGCGGAATTCCTGTCAGAGATCCTTGTGAACGGCACGTGTCTGAGATCCTGACCATTCATCAGCTAGAACGCACTATGAACCTGTCACGTGCCAAAAATCACAGTAGTAAGCTCCCCACACGAGCCACACGTGTATGTTGAAAGTTACTACAATTGGACTCTTTTATTCTAACCACTCATTTTTTTGGCATGTTCACGGTGTGCCCCACCTGATGAGCGACATGGATATCTACACTTCCAAATGCATGGATATATTTACATTTTAACCATCCACTTAATAGGTCATCAATTGGATGGTTATGATTGATTGATCAGTGTTATTTTATATAGACGTTCCATCTGCAATGGGCCCCACAGTTTGGGTGGTCTGGATAGTCGTGCTTGAGTTCATATGATAAGTCGCAAGCATTTTTTAAATGATGGTGAGCTGCCAAGGGAGTGAATTAAAGTTCCTATTGATGGAAACTGTGGTGTCCACATCAATGTCCCTGACAAATCCACTCCGTCCATCAGTTTCTCAAGATCGTAATAGTAAGGAAATTCAAAAATCATGTAGATCCAAACTTAAGGTGGGCCACACCACACAAAATCCAAGGATTGAACGCCACCATTGGAAACTCCGTGGGGATGCAGAAGTATTGTATCATAATGATATTTGTGCATACAGTTTATCTGATGAACGGTTTGGATGGCATATATATAAATATCATGGTCAGATCCAAGAAGGTTTCAATGATGAAAGTTTTCATTCTCAATGTTACATGTGGTGTGGTCTACTTGAGTTTTGGATCTAACTGATTGTTGGATTCCTGTACTGTTGTGATCATGAGAATCTGATGGACGGAGTGGATTTGTCGTGGACATCTCTGTAGGCTCTGTGGCTGAGGGTAACAGGCAATTCTCGTACGCTGTAACGGTAGCCCGGGGTCCGGCACAAGGATATCTATGTGCCCGGGGTTTTGTGGGTCCATAGAGATGTCCTTGATAAATCTACTCCATCCATATGTTTTTAAAGACCATAACAAGATAGGATTATAAAAATTAGACAGATCCAAAACTAAGGTGGGCCATACCAACAAAACAGTGAGAACAGCAACATCCACCGTTGAAACTTTCCTGGAGCTAACTATGATGTTTATATGCCATCCAAACCGTTCATAGATTTATTACCAATAAGAATCATCTTAATATAAAACTTTTGTCACTGCCAAGCGTTCAGTCCCCACAATTTCGTGTGATATGGCACACATAAGTTTTGGATCTTTCTGATTTTTAAAAAGTCTTTCAAAGCTGATGGACGGAGTAGATTTGTCACACCCATCTCAATGGGCCCACATATACGGGTAACAGGCAACCCCGTGGTGACAACCAGATCGAATTTGGAAATTTCGTAGCTCTGGCCCACCTTGATGTATGTAATATATATCCACACCATTCATCCGTTTTCTAGATTATTTTAGAGCATAGATCCAAAAATGAATGAGATCAAAATTTCAATGGACAACATCACGAAGAAACAGTGGTGATTGTACGCCTATTATTAAAAACTTAAGAGTACACCGTAATGTTTATTTTCAAACCGACATGGATGATGGAAAATGTACAGATATCAGCTTCATCTAAAATTATTGTAGTCCACGAGAAGTTTTTAATGATCAATCAGTGTAGTCCACCATAAATATGGATATGCTTCATGTAAAAACGAATGAACGGCGTGGATATACCATATATAAAACAAGGTGAGACCAGGTCCCAACCACACAGAACCTGCTCCCTCTTGATCGAAGAAAATTCGGTTGGACGACGACGGAATAGAGTCGTCGCGTGACTTTCCAGTCTGACATCGACTCTTGCGAGAAGTTTCCTTCCTCTTGGAACGCGTATTTCCTGCGAGGTGGTTACCCACAGTACCATGTGGGCCATCATGATTAGGGTGGACTCCGATCAATTCAATCTATGTCGGCTCGACTCAACTTGAAGGATGACTCCGGCGAGCCAAACTTTATATAACACATGTAGCTTTCAAAACGAGTCGAGGTTTATCACAGTGGATCTTGGCTCGGCTGGAATGAATATATATATATATATATATATATATATATATATATATATATATATATATATATATAGGTACTATCACCGTAAGCTCCCATGAGGTCGAGCTGTGTGGGCCCCACCATGATGCGTGTCGACCATCAACACCGTGCATTTGATGGGTTCCCTTTAAATTATGGGATATCCTAAAAATCAGCCTATACGGAACTACTCAGGTGGACCATACCATCTAAAATCATGTGAAGACATATCAAAAATATATAAAAGCACTTGGTGGGGCCCACCTGAGTTTTGAATGCTGCTGAAACTTGGTCTTAACCCTAATCCAAGTGGGACACACATAATGGATGGGCTGGATTTGTAAACCACATCTCGGTGGGCCCAAAAAATGATTATTAATGTTTTAATGGTGCACGGCCCCTCTTAACTTCTGTATGTAGTGTGGCCCACACAAGTCACGGATTGACATGATTTTTGAGACCTAGGCCTACGATGGAATGGTGCATCTGACTGATGGGGTAGATGTTCAAAACACATCACGGTGGGGCCCACACAGCTCGACCTCATGGGACGTTCCCATCAGCTCGAGCGCATAGTACCTTTTCCATATATATATATATATATATATAATATTTGATTTAGGAATTAGGTCGAGCCTACATAGCACTGTCAGTACGCAATCGGCGTCCTTCATCTTGAAAACGGAGGACGCGAATTAGGTACTTTCCCCACCTGTTCAAAGCTTGGGACAAGCGGCGGCTCTAAGGTCCATTGAGGGTCCACTGTGATGTTTTAATTTATCCAAATCGTACATCTATTTTTTCATATTATTTTAGAGTATTGAATAAAAAATAAGATAGATCCAACACTCAATTGCACCACACCACAGGAAGTAGCGGTGCTAAGGATGCCCACCGTTGAAACCTTCTTAAGGTCCGCCATGATTTTTATTTGCCATCCAACCTGTTGATACGGTCATATACACCTGGGTGGATTGAAAAAATAAATATCATCATGATACAAAACTTCTGTTGTAACGCCCTGAAAATTGGGGGTCGAGCATAAGCTCAACTCTCGAGTTCCAACACATTACTTATGCAACATTGATAATGATGATTAAATGTTGTCTGTATTAATGCATTAAACATGAGTGAGATTATACCAAAACAACATATCATACTCCAGAGACAGTTAATTTATGCAAGCGGAAGACTGTGTTAAGTATATAAAGCATATAAGTGATTGTACGTCTCCTGAGTATGATCGTTACCAGGTTACATAATTACATGTTTGGTTTCAAAATATACAAAATGGTAAAATGTAATGTCTTCAAATCCATATCCCTATGGCCCCGGTGACGCAACTCCCGGTCTACATAGACCCATCCGAAAGTTGCAAATAGGAGAACTCTTCATCATCGTAATAGTCAGGCTCTACTTCGTAAGCATCATCATCACCTGCAACTATAACAGGGTCTGGTTGGTGTTTAAAGCACCGTCCCAGAACGTGGGAGCGAGTGATCAACTCAGTGGAACTATAAAGCAAAGGTTAACATATTATCAATTCAACCAAGCAGTAATGATAAAGCAATACAACAAACATTCCTAAGTATTCTGATTGAATGATATGTTATAATGATGCATGTCCTCGCCTGCACTCCCTCTTGCGACAACATCTCACGATCACGGCATACAACACTCCCGCTATGCTTAACTCCAACGCCAAAGGCACATGCAATGCGGTGCATATGCGTGATTAGCCAAATTCTTAATTAGGCATATTCATACAGTAGGATTGGGAAGCTAAGGTACCTCCCGTATATCATTTCTCAAACAATGATCCATCTAGTGTCGTCAATCCTAGTTAATCACATACGACAGGCAAGTTCTTGGTCGCTACGGGGAGGCTCGACACCATCAGCGCAGGCCTAGTTTATACTCGAGGTTAATATGGAAAGACTCGTCGCCTTAACGTAGTCCTAGTGTATACTCGAGGTCACTACGAGCTCGTCACCTGATCGTAGGCCGACAACTCGAATACAGTGTCCCATACCGCCGTATTCGGCTCACGAGTTTGGATTGCTCACTGGTCACTACGGGGAGGCTCGTCACCCCAGCGTAGGCCGACAGCTCGACCACGGTGTCCCATACCACCATACCCGGCTCATGAGTCTTAGCGGATCAAGGTACCAAGGTTAGACGGACTTTTCATTGGTGAGTTTGGTACCTTAGATTCAAGCAGTAGCGTCCATACAGGATAAATATACATTGGGCCAATCGGGTTACTTGACAAGCTCGACTAGTACGAGCGTATGTCGAATTTGTCGACATGGAGCGCATATGCACCCCTTGTGGCTTAACAACTGTCGATAATTAGCGTACGACTCGGAATCCTCAAACGTATCCATCATGGCTAAACAGTTCGGTCATCGATCGTAAACCATTACCGATTACCTGGACTACATCGTAACCCCAATCACATCCAACCCAACAGGCATTCATAAGTGACAGTAAAACAGCATGTGACAACCAATTTCAATATCGATTTCATTTAAGTATTTCGACACAACACATATTACATATGTTATCCTGCATAGGCATTTCACACATAAATCACGTAGTAGCAAAATAGATTACATAAAGGAAACTGTAACTATAGATGAGAGAGTTGAGAATCCTATCCCAACACCCTCATTAAATACATCACATAAAGTATTTTCTCATTCAGACATTTTCTCAAACCCTTATACTACGCATATTACATACATGTAATAAGTTAGTTAAATCACATATGATAGCAAATCCTTTCACATGGGAGTTGTCACATGCACAACAATCATGTATAGTCAAGCATCAATCATGTCAAGCACATATCATAATTCCATATTCAATCAAACATTTCAACAAACACATAGAATGCATTATTCCAACATAGTACACATATATATATTATACGGAAAACATTGTAACTAAGCACATGGGGTAGCATTCAAGTCAGTCATAAATCATTAACTGACATTGAAAGCCTTGAAAACCATAACCTAAACATTTATAGTCTGCACCTTTCGCCGATAAACAAGTATCGAACTCAGTTTGTATACCAAGTCTTCGTCTACGGCACGACGACCACCTATAGCATGAAATAGATTAGCTATTTCATCACTTATACTATTTGAAACCCTAAAACAAATTAGGGTTAGGTTTTCTTATCTAAGAACGGAATTGGAATCGCCCGTATAACGATACAGGAATGGTGGTTAAGCATGTGGAGTGGTGGGATTGAATCCTATGAACAAACGCCAAATCTCTCTCTCTCACTTACTCTCTCTTTCCTTCTCTTTTCTCTCTTCTCTCTCTTAGGATTTTCCAAATTCGTATGGAATGAGAGAGAGAGAGAGGGGGTTTAAGGCCCTTATATAGGCCCAAAACTAATGAGAATTGCCTCAGGGCAATGGTATACTTAGGTTATAGCCAAATAGTGGTCATTTCGGTCCAACGGAGTACATCTGGAGGCCCCTTTTCTGCGTACGGTCCGGAGTAGGTTCCCTGACATTGGATCTAGGTCAAGTTAAGTTTTCGGTCAAATCGGATTTGTGGATCGACTGTGGCGGACTAGTTTCAGTTCAACGGTCGTCGGCGCTTGATCAAGGCCACGAGTACATGGACCTGTGTATGAAATTTTTCCTGATCCGAGGGTGTGTTTGGGTCAGATTCTGACGATCTGAAACCTTAGATTTGGCCTGCAACTGAATGACCCAAATCACTTAAATCTGAGTTTATTTTCTAAAGGTATTCGTGTTTCTCACACACTTCGCTTCGTGTTCAAGTTGTGGTTTCTAGATACTATCTGGAGTTGATTTTCGAGGTGGTTGTCAAGTCCAGTAAGGCGGTCCTAACCGTATGGTTTCGCAGTAATCGGACTTTCGACGCTCGGTCTAAGTCTAATACGGAGTTTCAGTGTGCTCTTTAGAAATTAATCCTAGATTTCAAGGTAATGTAGCGTTAATGATTCTACAAGTTTTGAGTTTTGCAGTTCGTATTTAAAGTGGTTCAAGCTAATTTCACAGCTAATCTAGTTTAACACTTAGTTAATTTCGTCTAATTTCTAAAGGATTTGGTCCTGAGTGATTTCTGCCTGAGGTGGTACTCGAGTCTTCGTACGAATTTTTCCGAGACGTTACATCTGTGATCCCCAAGAATTTTTCAACGGCAGGAATCTAATCCCCACCTTGTGGTCCATTTAAGCCTTTGATCTTCTCCATTTTTGTTTTAATAATTTAAAATGATATGGAAAAATGGATGGACGACGTGGATAAAATTAAAACATCACGGTGAACCCTCAGTTGCCCTTAGAGCCTCTGCGTGTCCTAAGGGTGCGGATTAGGTACTTCGGCGCGGATTAGGTACTTCCCCCGCCTGTTCGGAGCTCGGACAGGCGGCGGCTCTAAGGTCCACCGAGGGTCCACCATGATGTTTTAATTTTATCCAAACCGTCCATCTATTTTTTTTCATATTATTTAAAGTATTGAATAAAAAATAAGACAGATCTAACTCTCAATTAGACCACACCATAGGAAGCAGCAGTGCTAAGGATGCCCACCGTTGAAACCTTCTTAGGAACCGTGATTTTTATTTGCCATCCAACCTGTTGATAAAGTCATATACACCTGGATGAATTGAAAAAACAAATATCATCTTGATCCAAAACTTCTATGGTCCCTAAGAACTTTTCAACGATAGGAATCTAATCCCCACCTTATGGTCCATTTAAGCCTTTGATCTTCTCCATTTTTGTTTTAATAATTTAAAATGATATGAAAATATGGATAGACGGTGTGGATAAAATTAAAACATCACGGTGGACCCTCAGTTGCCCTTAGAGCCTCCGCCTATCCTGAGGGCGCGGATTAGGTACTTCCCCCGCTTGTTTGTAGCTCGAGACAGGCGGCGGCTTTGAGGTCCACTGAGGATCCACCACGATGTTTTAATTTTATCCAAACCGTCCATCTATTTTTTCATATTATTATAGAGTATTGAATTAAAAAAAAAAAAGACAGATCCAATGCTCAATTGCACCACACCACTGTAACACCCTGGGCTTTCAGGGGCCGTGTAGGAACTTGGTTCCCGAATTCCCAGGTGTCATGGGTGCCCTAATGGCCGAGCTTTAGATTTTAATTACATTTGGATGATCTCATAAACAATGGAGAGTTTAGCAAGGCATGAAGCGTAAGTAAGTCATAAAGCAGTATCAAGTGTCACTAAATATAAAAATATCCAAACCACAAATTCAAAATCATCTAAATAGGGAACTAGTCTCACCCATACATGACCCAAAGTGACTAGAGCCCTGGCCCATACCCCGCGATAGCCCGAACTCACATAGAAGGATCCGCCGAAAGTCTAGAAGCAGGGAAGCTCCTCTTCCTCATCCATGCTCACCTCGTTCAGCTCGTCGAGCTCCGCCTCACCTGCATCTAATGACGTGTCTGATTGGTGTTTTAAAACACCGTCCCAGAGTGGGAGTGAGTAACTAACTCAGTGAGTTTCATTAGCCATAAGTTACATTAAATAACAATTCCATGATGAATTTAATGAAAATCATAAATTCAGACATCTCTAACTAATCTTGTTAAATGTGTATGCCTAAATTATGGTATGATGCATGACCTCACCCACAACACTTCCTCGAGCGACTTCGTCTCACGGTCGCGCATGACCAACACTCCCTCATCACGACCTCAACTGCCGAGTCGCCAAATCCTAGCTAATGCGATGCATGGATAATGTTAGCCGAGTATTTAGTTAATTCCGTTCATTCAACAGGTTGGGGAAACTGGTACACCCCGACGATATCAATGCTCTCATCCATTTGTGAGGCCTGGACCCTTCAACGCGTGAGGCCAGGACCCCACGATCCTTGATCCCATTGGGGTCCCCACCCCCGATTGCAAGCTTGTGACGAGTGTTGGAAAGTGGGATCGCTCACGGTCACTACGGGGAGGCTTGTCACCCCAACGTAGGCCGATAGCTCGGACACAGTGTCCCATTCCACTATGCCAGGCTCACGAGACTGTGGATCAATTTTCAGCTGTTGTCAGTGGGGCGAGGGGTGTTTTAGGTTCCAAACAGGCGTGAGTAAACATGGTTAACAAACATGGTTGGTCAGTCGGTGGACTAGACTACTCAAGTTCAGGCGAGCACGTAACGCACGACATCGGGTGCAAACAACCCATGTAGTCCTACTACTGTCGTCCATTTATGTCCGCCCAAATCGGTCAGTCTGGTCACAGGGCGGTCCAACCAACGGGTCCACCCTCACAATTATCAGTTCCTGACCAACCCAGAGAATGAGTTGTATTCAATATCACTTCAACAATTAAGAGTTCATCTTCTAGCACAAGTGAAATCATGCGTATGATACATCGAGCATGAAGTTTCAGGTTGTTAATATAAATGCAACTACTCTTAATAACATGAGTTAGACATGTGTGCATGTGGTGCTAGATTACCGAAGAGACCAAGGACAACACACCACTCATAGTACAAGAATACAATAAGAAATAGTACAATCATACATGTTATAGGAAAAATCATGCAAGAGTCAAATATGAGATGATCATGCAACACCAATTTTATGCTCAAACATGTTGAAAACCAAACAAATAGCAATTTATCGTTGTATGGATGTTGGTGGACCTAATATGTAGGTTTCTAACTAGGTTTTTTCCAAATCACTCATGCACATCACTCTAGCATTCAAAATCATTAAATTTATCCTAAAATTGGTACTTGGCCACCTAAGGATAATGGTCCGCACCTTGTGACGTTTCGCCCAACTCATGGCGCTCATTGGGTTAGAAAATTGAGGAAAATGATTCCTATACCAATTTAGAAGCAAGTAGGTAAGATTCATGCAATTCATTTTAGAAAAACCTATGTTGGGAAGTAGGTTTTGTTTCTTACCTTCCAATCACGAATGAGGCGGATTTGGCGGAGGAAAATGATCGATGTTAGGGCTTTGATTGGAGGAAACCGATGAAGGGAAGCACTAAAGACTCCCCCACCCTACTCTCTTTTCTTCTCTTCTTCTTTCTCTTCCTCTTTTTCTCTCTCTCATTTGAAAATGCAAATTCGTATGGAAAGAGGGGGTGCCCAAATGAAGCCCTTATATAGTGTCAGATTTGGTGTAAATGGCCCTAATGGTTGGGTTTTTACTATATTAGCCCTATAGGAGGATTTTTCTAACCTTTAAGGCTCATTATGGGATGTATAAGTCGATATACACCGTAAGATAGTTAGCCCTAATGATGATCTACGTATGGATATGATCAGCCCACCATTTGGATGTGTCAATCAATGGATATGATTAGAAGTTTGTTTAACAGTCACCGATGGTCGATCGGGGCCGCGGCTATACGGATATGAGCAGGAAAATATCATTAATCTGTACTCCAATTTTGGTTGTGGATTGACAGTCCGAAGCCACAACTTCACAAAAGAGCGGAATGTCTATTTTACTTAAGTTTCAGATTTCGGCCTAGGGGATTCGCACGTTACAAGCACTTAGCTTTTGGTCCAAGTTGAGCCGTTCTAGGCACTTTCTTGGTTCGCCACCCGCGATGGACGTCAAGCCCAGTGAGACGGACATTATTCTATAGTTTTAGAACTAGTGGCCCACTAACGAGCGGTCTAGAGCTTGTTCAGAAAATCGGGGCATTTTTGGAATTAATTAGGTATTGAGATTTCTCGTGGGCAATGATTAGGGTTTGGATTAATTATGTTCATAGTGTGGTCTATTTATAACTAGTGAAAGTGGAGATTTGGTCATGATTACTCTAAACCGTCGGTTTTAGGCTAAAAGAGTAACGGGGTTTATTTGGTTTATTAGTCAAGATCCGGGCCTTATCCAACTCGGCTTTGAGTAGATCTTTTAATTTAGTTACGATTATCTTGATTAATCAGTAGTAAGTCGGTTAGATTTAGGCTCTGTGTGAGCAAATCATGTGGCTAAATTCAGTGTTTAAGTGATCGGGCGAATTAGTTGGCTTCCTATGGTTGATTAATCGGACTTGTGCGGTTCTTTACTGGTACCACCCGTGTATAAACTAACATTGAGTGCTAACGACCAGCAAGTGATAATATAAGTTAATTACATAAAAAAAATTTAAGACTTTTTGGAAATCCATAATAGTGAAAATCCAGGACATTACAACCATAGGAAGCAACGGCTATGGTCCCCAAGAATTTTTCAATGGTAGGAATCTAATCCCCACCTTGTGGTCCATTTAAGCCTTTGATCTTCTCCATTTTTGTTTTAATAATTTAAAATGATATGAAAATATGGATGAACGGTGTGGATAAAATTAAAACATCACGGTGGACCCTCAGTTACCCTTAGGGCGTGTTTGGGCAGTGGAATTAGAAGGGATTAGGTGGGATGGGATTCATCTGGTCCTGTGCCAATTCCACTCCATGTTTGGAAAGAATGGAAAATCTTGTAATTAGATTCGATGGAATTGCATTAGGTCCCGTGCCAATTTCACTCAATTTTAGCAAGTTGTGTAGGTCCCACCATGATGTGTGGGCTATATCCACACCGTCCACCCATTTTTCGAGATTATTTTAGAGCATGGCCCAAAAAATTAGGTCAATCTAAAGCTCAAGTGGACCCCACCATTGAAGGCAACGGGGATTGAATACTTACCATTGAAAACTTCTTTGGGGCCACATAAGTTTTGGATCTACCTCATTTTTAGGCCCATGCCATAAAATGAGGTTACAAAACAAATGAATGATTTAGATATAACACGCGTGTTATTCTCATTAATTTCAAATGATGGTGGGTATATCCATTCAATGTACCACCGTATTACCAACAAGGCATGAAATTAATCTTATCCCATGGCAACAGGGGACAAGCCCTGCCATGGGTAATAATTATGTTTTTTGAATCCCATCACACCTAATCCCTTCTAATCCCACCTTCCAAACACGCCCTTAGAGCCTCCGCCTGTCCTGAGCTCCGAACATGCGGGAGAAGTACCTAATCCGTGCCCGGGCATGGATTAGGTACTTCCCTTGCCTGTTTGGAGCTCGGGACAGGCGGCGGCTCTGAGGTCCACTGAGGGTCCACCGTGATCTTTTAATTTTATCCAAACCGTCCATCTATTTTTTCATATTATTTTAGAGTATTGAATGAAAAATAAGACAGATCCAACGCTCAATTACACCACACCACAGGAAGCAGTGGTGCTAAAAGCGTGTTTGGCCGGGCGGATTGGAAGGGATTAAATGGTATTAGGGTGGATGGCATCACTTTCAAAGTAATGATGGCTGTGTCAGTGGATTGGTGCAAGATCCATGGGATTGCTATATCCGGGATTAGATCACCGAGTCTGTTTGGCACGCCTGTCCAATCCCGGGATCGCACCTTCCAATCCCTTCCAATCCGTCGAACCAAACACGTCCAAGGCAAAATTGAATGGGATTAAGGTGGATTGGATGGATTTTAAGGTAATGATGGTGATACCAGTGGATTGCTGGGTGATTGCTATATCCCGGGATCAGAATCCCGAGTCTGTTTGGCACGCTTGGCCAATCCCAGGATTTACCTTCCAATCCCTTCCAATCTGCCGGACCAAACAGGCCCTAAGGATGCCCATCGTTGAAACCTTCTTAGGGTCCATCGTGATTTTTATTTGCCATCCAACCTGTTAATACGGTTATATACGCCTGGGTGAACTAAAAAAAACAAATATCATGTTTTTTGTTTTAATAATTTAAAATGATATAAAAAAAATGAACCGACGGTATGGATAAAATTAAAACATCATGGTGACCCTCACTCGCCCTGGTAGCCTCCACCTATCCCAAGCTAGGAACAGGAGGAGGCAGGGAGGATCCTTACTCTTGCTGGGGTGGTAAACTCTCAGGAGTTTCAACACTCGGTCAAGGGTTCGAGTATCCATTGGTGGTGAAATCCCACTACAGCGTGAGTGTGTGGGGGTGTTTGTATAAAAAAAAAAGAAAAAAAAGAAAAGAAAGATGGAGGATGAGGAGGCGCGGGAAGTACCTAATCCGCGCCGGGAAACGGATTGGGGACTCCCCTGGCGGTCGGTGTTGTGTGGACCCAGCATGATGTATGTCTCTCATCCATTCCGTTCATCCATTTTTATAGATAATTTTATGGTATTAACCAAAACTGAGGTATATCAAAATCTCAAGTGGGCCAGACAGTGTTGATTTAACTCTCACCGTTAATAACTTCCAGGGCCTACAAAAGTTTTGGATCAATTTGATATTTATTTTTTGCCTTCATCGATTTCTTCATGACGTAATCTAAAGGTTGGATGTCAAATAAACATTATGGTGGGCTCTAGGAGGTTTTTAATAGTAGACCTTCAATCACTACTGTTTTCCCATGGTGTGGTCCACTGAGATTTCGATCTGCCTCATTTATAAAACACATCATTAAAATGACGCGTAAAAATGGATGGACGGTGTGGATAAAACACATATATCATGATGGGCCCACATAGCACCGATCACTAGCTAGGTGGCTACTGGCAGCGTCGCTAGCCAAACCGCGTCCCTTCATCTTGACGGTTAGAGAGAAGAGGGCCACATGTTTCACTCTTATCTCTGTCGGGCTAGACGAATGAGACGCTGGATCATCAAGCGCGAAAGAGAAACGCACATAACATTAACAAGTGGGAGATCTACATGGGATATGGGACGTTCATCATATGACCACTTAAGATTTATTTATTTTTTCAAGAAAAAAATGTTAACTCTACTCTTACCGTTTTCGAATAATATCAATTGTTATCATTTCTGCAAAGAGTCGGCCAGATGATTGATGAACCCATCATATTTTCTTCATTTAGAAAAATCTATTACGAATCAAGTCAATAGACGTTCTGGATTCCTTGCACGTGTTCAATTTTACAAGTGTGGTGCGTTTCTATTTTCGCTTGATGTTGGGGCGTTTGTTATTAGCTTGAACCTTTGAGGTCCGATATTAGCATTACTCCCGTTGACTCGATTTCCTTGTACGGAGCGGATTCGGTGCTACCCGGTTAACCCCTTAGTAGGTGTTAGCTTTACGATGTGGGGCCTACCTTCATGATTTATTTATTTATTTGTATATCCAAGCCGTCCATAAACTTTTTCATCTTATTTTAGGACGTAATCATAAAAGTTATGCAATCAAAATCACCGGTGGACCATACAACTAGAAAAAGTTGTGAATGACCATTAAGAACATAAGCCACCAAAGTTTTGGATTAAGATGATATTTGTATTTCTCCCTTCATTCAGGTGTGGTTAACCTTATCAAGGGGTTTAGATGGCTAGCAAATATTAAGAATCTACTTACGGTGGGCCCTAGGAAGTTTTTAGCTGTGAATGCCCAATAGTCACTATTTGTTGTGGTGCGGTTCACTTTAGATTTTGCTCATCCTTAAATGGGCCCGAAAAACGGAAGTATAACATGGATATAGATCACATCATAGCAATTAGAGGTGGGCACGGGATGACCTGATCTACTTAACTCAACTCGTCTGACTCAGTCCGATCTGACTCGACCCGAATCGAATGGGTGAGTGGGTCCGAACTGAGTTAGCTTCGCCCAATCCAAACTCAAACTGAGTCAAGTTCGAGTTACCCAGTAACTCGACCTGACTCGACCCGAAACTCGATTCAGTTAGACTCAACTCGATCCGAAACTCGACTTGACCCGAATCTCTAACCCTATCCCAACCCCAATCCCAACCTCTCTCTCTCTCTCTCTCTCTCTCTCTCTCTCTCTCTCTCTCTCTCCCTCCCTCCTCTCTCAATCCGACTTAGTGCCAACTCGACCCAACTCGGTACTTCTGATCGGATCGGACTCAGTCCGAATCAGTCTAGGCCAGACTGAACTCGGATCGAGTCAGGCATGCTGGACTCGGTATTGAGTCGGATCGAGTTTGAGTCAGGCCTATTTCAAAACTGGATCGAGTCAAGTCAACCCTAACTAAGTCCGACTCAACTCAATGCCCAGCTCTAGTCACAGTAGGGCACGCGATAAGGGTAGGGTGTTACCCGAACTAAGGGGGTGTTACCCCAATAACGCATTAGCAAGTGTTTCCCTTTTCGTGTGCCCCACATTTATCTATGTTTTATATCTAAGCCGTTTGTCAGTTTTTTCAGATTAATTTAATTTATAGTCACAAAATTAAAGTATCTCCAAATCTCAAGTGGATCACACCACATTAACATCCTATAATTAAAAACTTTGTAGGGCTCACTATAATGTTTATTTGCCATCCTATCTATTGGTAAAATCAAATAGACCTGATAAAGAAAAAACACAAATGTTAATTGATCCAAAACTTTTGTGGCCACCAAAACATTTTTAATGGTAGGCAATCAATCTATACTATGTGGTCCGCTTAAAATTTGGATCTACTTCATTTTTGGTAATATGTTTAAAATAAGCTGGAAAAACTTATGTACAGTATGGATTTATGACATATGCATCAACGTGAGCCCTTCTGCTACTTTGTTACCCTAACAACCATCCATCTCTTTATAAGAATGTTACCTTCATCATTCTCAAACCATCCAATCCCAATCAAATAATGGGATTCAATGCCTACCGTTGGAAACTTCTTGAGGCCCACTGAAGTTTTGGAACAAGCTGAGATTTGTGTTATACCATCACTTTATAATCAGCTAGGTAACTAATAAACACACATGGTCCCTACTAATGGGTTAGTGGTGGACTGCCAAGAGTTTCATGTAACGCCCTGAAAATCGGGGGTCGAGTAGCAACTCAACACCCGAGTTCCAAAACATCACTTATGCAACACAAATGCTTATGATTGAATGTTGTCTGTGTTAGTGCAATAAACATGAGTGAGATTATACCAAAACAGTAATTCATACTCTAGATCCATGTATAAACGCAAGCGGAAGACTGAACGATGTATATAGATGTATATAAAACAAAACGATCTCGATCTCAAGAGTATGAATACCAACTGAGTCACCATATACATGTATTTGTTCTCAAATCAAAATATCAAAATGGTACAACTGTGATCATGAACCCTGTAGTCCCGTAAATCTGGATAGCTTACGCGAAGCCTCCAGCGAACTTCATAAAGGAAAACTCATCCTGATCTTCATAATAATCAAGGTCAGCCTCCTGTGGATCGTCGGTACCTGCGTCTAAGACAGAGTCTGGTGGGTGTCCAGAACACCGTCCCGTAACGTAGGAGTGAGTAGCTAACTCAGTGGAATAATAGAGCATAAGTTAACATGTTATCAAATCAGTCAAGCAGAAATGATAAAGCAGTACAAATAACATTCCTAAGTACTGTAATTAATGCAAGGATGAGATGCGATTATGATGCATGCCCTCACCAACATACTCCCTCGTGCGACACCATCTTACATCCGCGGCATGCTGGCACCCTCAGTGCTCCACATCTTCCAGGCACATGCAATGCGATGATGAGCATGATTACCGAGTTGTTATTAGTCCATTTCAAACAGCAGTATTGAGAAACTAAGGTACCTTCCTTATACCATTCCCAAATAATGATCCATTCTAAGGTCGTCAGTCCTAGATACTCTCATACGATAGTGTAGTTTTAGGGCGCTGCAAAGGCTGCCAGGGCTGTTACATGCAATGGTTACACCACTCCCCCATCACCTTTTTAACGGTTCATCACTAAATTGATATAGGCCTAGTTCATGTTCTATTCACCACGGCAAAACTCGTCGCCTCACCGCAAATTCAGAGTATGCTCGAGGTCACTACAAAGGGCTCGTCACCAATCAGTGTAGGCTGACAGCTCGAATACAGTATCCCATACCACCGTATTTGGCTCACGAGTCTGAGTTGCTCACTGGTCACTACAGGGAGGCATGTGGCCCCAGCGTAGGTCGACAGCTCGACCACGGTGTCCCATACCACCATGCCCGGCTCATGAGTCTTAGTGGATCGAGGTACCACGATTAACGGGATTCCACTGGTAAGGTTAGTACCTCAGGTTCAAACAGTAGCGTCCAAACATGGTGAACACTCATTAGACAGATCGGGTTACTTGACGAGTCAACTAGCACGAGCGCACAATCAACTGAACGACATGAAGTGCATAAGCACTTCGCGTGGCCTAACCACTATCGCCAACTGAAGTACGACTCGGGTTCGTCAAACGCATCCTACGTGGCGAAATGAATCTCAACCACGAACTCAAGTCTGTTACCGATTGTCTGAACTATAATCATAGTCTCAATCACAATCAATTCTTAACCAGAAGCATGTAAAGTAAAGCATAATAAACAAAGTAATTCGAGCATGTTAACAAACATGTCATGAGGCATGTTACAAAGCACAATATAACCAAGAAATACAAACACACATATTTCTTAGTAAGCGGTTAAATTAAACAACCAGCATGGAAGAAATCATATACATCTCTAAGGTAGTTGAGAATCCCATCTCAACACCTACCTGAAGCATGATTATCTAAGAACTTACTCTTACAAGCATTTTCACAAACGCTTAGAATACACTATTATAACATACATAGTGTATATTAGCAAAAACATGTATTAGGGCGAACCCTTTCGCCAAGTAAGTATTATACACATATATAATATGTTCAGACAGTAAATAATCATGGTAAACACATTTCCAAAATTTATACATATACGGTACTTTTTACAAATACTAGGAATATAGTATATTCAACATAGTTATCGTATAACCGAAAAGCGAAACGGACAGCACTTTGTACATGTGCAATTACATACAGATCATGAATCTATCATTATCTGACATTGAAAGCGTTGAAAACCATAACCTATACACCTAAAGTCCGCACCTTTTGTCGTAGAACCGTAATGAATTCGATAGGTTTGCTAACCCTTCGTATACAACAGTTTGGCCACCTATAGAACGAAATAGGTTAGCTATTTCATAACCTACAACTATCACAACCCTAAAAAAGATTAGGGTTAGGGTTTCTTACCTAGAAACGAAGTCGGAATCGCCGGGAAAGCGATTAGACTTGAGTGGTTAAGCTTGTAGAGCGGCAGGGGAAAGTAGTAGGAAGGTTCTCCCACTTCTCTCACACTTTCTTTCTCTTTTCTCACTTCTCTCTCCTAGAGTTTTTCTCAAATTCGTATGGCTGAATGAGAGAGGGTTTTAAGGTCCTTATATAGCCTAAAAACACACCAAATTAGACCTAAGGTCAAAGTATACTTAGGTTATATCCAAAGTGGGTCAGTTTCAGCTCAACGGAGGACTTCTGGCGGCCCCCCTTGAGCTAAAGGTTGGACTTAAGCTCACCAACCTTTGATCTAGGTGGAGTTAAGTTTTCGTTCCAGTCGGATTCCCAGATCAAGCGTGGCGGACCAGTTTCAGTTCAACGGTCATGGAACCTCGATCGGGGATTTCAAGTACACTGTCATGTATATGAAAATTTTCCTAGTCCGAGGGTGTATTTGGGTCAGATTCCGATGGTCTGATTGCTTATAACTGATCCGCAACCGACACGTGCCAGATTCTTTACATTTATATTTTATTTTTAAGTTTCTCACACTCTTCACTCCGGGCTCAAGCGAATAGCGCTGGAACATTATCTGGCTTTGATCTCCTAAATGGTTATCAAGCCCAGCAAGGCGGTCCTAAATCTATAACTTCGTACCATTCGGACTTTCGATGTGCGGTCCAGATCTGATACGGAGTTTCAATGTGCTCCTGAGAGCAGTCGGGTAATGAGTTTGATCCTAGAATTTAGGGTAACCTAGCGTCATTGATTCTACAAGTTTTAGGTCTTGCAGATCGTATTTAAAGTGATTCATACGGATTTCGTGGTTAATCTAGTTTAACACTTAGTTAACTTTGTCTAATTTCTAAAGGATTTGATCCTAAGTGATTTTTGCCTGAGGTGGTACTCGGGCCATCGTACGAAATTTTCCGAGTCGTTACATTTCAACACTAAGGTCAAGGGTTCAGCGCCATTGTGGTGTGAGTGGGTGCGAGGGAGGTGTCTGTAAAATAATAATAATAATAATAACAAATAAACATTATTGTGGACCTTAAGAAGGTTTTAATGGTAGACGTCATCATCCTTATTATTTATGTTGTCTGATCCACTTGAACTTTAGATATGCTTGAATTTTGGGATCATGCCCTAAGATGATCTGGAAAAATGGATAGATGGTTTGGATAAAAACACATACATCACAATGGGCCTCACAGAATACTGAGCAACATGCATCTTGCATGCCTAGGCTGTCCATCCCTTCTCCCGGCTCATTAAATAGCATGAGCACAAAAATGACCCAAGAAACCTTGGTGAATAAATATTAAAGACTTTTCGTGGGCCACAAAAGTTATGCATCAAGCTGGTATTTGTGTTTTCCCTTCATATAGTAGCTGGAAGCAGACTGTCCGGTCAGGGGTTTTATGAGGCCATAGTGATGTATGTATTTTATCTAAGGTGAGCATTTATTTTGACAAATCTTTTAAGTGATGAGCCAAAAGTAAAGTAGATCGAACGCTCAAGTGGGCCACACGATAGGCAAAGTGAGGATCGAATGCATGCTGCTAAAAACCTCCTGGGGACTCAGAAGTTTTGAATTAAGCTGATATTTATTTTTTCCATTTATCCATTTCTATGCGACCTAATGAACAAGTTGGATGGTAAATAAAAATCATGGTAAGGCCTAAGAAGGTTTCAATGGTAGGGGTCATTGTCACCATTACTTCCCGTGGTGTGGTCCACTTGAGACTTCAATCTATCACCTTTTCGAGCTCATGTCCTAAAATGATCTTGCAAAATTAAGGAACAGCTTAGGTAAAGCACATATAACATAGTCAACTCACATAACTTGACAGGACCATCCATCTCTAGCTAGTCTTGGGTGGGGGTAATAGTCAATACCTGCTCCTAGTGATCTCAGGGTCCGTTGGCACCATGGATTTGGGGGGAATTTGAGGAGATTTTAAATCCTCGGGTTGTTTGGCACCATAGAGTAACCGGGGGTTTCAAATCCCCTCAAAGAGGGGAAATCCTTTCACGAGTTGCATGTGTGTCACTAGACTATTAATCTATTGAGCACATGACCCACTAATGATATCCTAAAACAATTAGATTATCAATTGCATCATTATAATTACTTTGATATGATAATCAGCATCGTCCAAACATTGTCCCTGTAAATCAACAATTAAAAATCATTGGTTAGTCACTCGGACATGATCTTGTGCTTGTGGCCCATCCAAGACTTGGAATTTCATCATTTTCGGCCAAAGTATATATTTCAACGGGCTTATTATAACTATTGTATCAAACATTACGTTCACTAATTAGATACATTAAAATCGATTTAGTAATTAAATTCAAACCCCCATGAATATACCATGTATAGCTACTTTTGAACTAAAGTTGATTCCAATATAGGGTGCCAAACACAATATGAGATTTCAAATCCAGGGGTTCCAAATCCAGGATCTCAAATAGGCCCTTAGCAATAACTTGAATGGCGAATAAAAATTTCAGTGGGCTTAGAAAAATTTCAACGGTGGGTGTTCAATGACCATTATTTCCTATGATGTGGTCCACTTGATCCAATTCACTAATTCATGGATTATGATCATCCAATCAAAGTGATATTGATGTAGAGCGGGTCGCAGATAGTTTCATGGCCAAGATGGATCAGAAAAGGCCCGGTTGACGATAGAAGTGATCCGGACCGTTAGACCTTAGATCGGGCGTATCTCGCAATCCGAAATGAGTTACCTGACGTAAAATATATGATTTTGGGGTAGAACGAGCTACTTTAGCCAGCCAACCCTGCTATGCCAGGTTGCGACACCCGGAATTGCGAAAAATCCCTGGATCGACGGTCGTTTCCTTGTTTTAATTTCGCTTTTACTATAAATAGTAAGTTTTAGTTTGATTATAATTCTTCATCCGTCAGCTTTAGGAGTTGCGCCCAACGTGAAAAGAGCTTAGAATGATTAGGAGAACGGTTTGGTGAAGCCAAATAGGACACTTACTATTTTTGGCCGAAAACCTTGCGCACTAGTAGACATCACGACCGTCTATAAATAGTAAGTTTACTATTTATAGTAAGTCACAATTTCTAGGAGTTTTAGTTGTAGTTTGATTCTGATTTCTTTCCCATCGCTTGGTACCCCTATTTAAAGGGTCGTGAACTCATTTTTAGTCATCAATTAATCAATTTCGAATTTCTTAGAATTTATTTTTATTTTTTACTTTCTTTCCTCATGGATTCGAGAAGTCTCCATCGGGAGTCTAGAAAAGTTCCGTGGATTCGGAGTAGTTATCCTCATCACTTTCATCCCTGCGTCAGATATGAAACATATAAGCAATCAAAGTAGGGCCCCCATATGATGGAGAGCCCACATCAATGCTTACACCATTCTAATATATTCAATATGGATACTCCATATCTCAAACCATTAATATGATCGGTAAGATCATATAAGCAAAGTGATTTGAGAGCGAGGTCAATAAAAGCTACGCCCCACATGATGGACAGTCCACATTAATGCTCATACATCTCTAACATACTCAAAATGGATAATCCATTTCCGAAATCACTAATCCAATGGTTATAATCGTGTGATCAAAGTTATTTGACACATGCTGAGGAGGTGGGGCCCATCTACATTGATTTCGACTCAACTGATTTCCCAAGGGTGCTCATATGGTGGGACAGTTGGTCTGTCATGTAGTCGGGGATTTGAAGCATAGTAAAAAATAAAGAAATAGAATCATCGGTTTTCATTTTCTAGAAGTGGGGCCCACAACGTCTTCTCAGATTGTTGATATAGTGGACCACTACACATGGATCATACTCTAAAGATTTTCTCATCAGAAGATCCTAGCCATGTAATCTTTAGCAGTTTTCAATTGATGTTTGAACTATCAGAGTTGGAATATGATAGAGACCCCTTTCTAGGGTGATAGGAGTGTGTATGGGTTGGGATAGTTTATCTAGTGGACTAAGCCATGGACGACCAATGATTAAAAATCAACACCGATTAGGCAATCCTTGCCATCTTACCAAGGGCTATTAGTGAAAAACACAAACAATCAGCGGGTGAATTTCAATTGTATATTGTCTAATATTATACAATTTTTGGATTTCACTGATTCTAATTACAGGCTGCCGAACACAACTAAAAATTTCAGTAATTGTAGGCTGAATCTTAATGTATTCCAATTACAAGCTATCAAACAAGACTAAATATACACGCTATTTTTTGAACCAGGGCCATTAACCAAATGATTAAAGGCCGTTTGATTAGAGAGAACAATCTTGAGTTGTAACTTCTTTTCTACGCATGAGATAACAAGTTGTGGATGTTGGATGTGGACTATTGGTGGATATTCGCCCTTGGATTAATAGACTTCTGTCTTTTCTTCTTCTCTTCTTCTTTTTGTTTTTTGTTTTATTAATTTATGTGGGCCACAATTCATAGCCTTAAAACTAGCTAGGTGACATTGGAAATAGCGACTCAGTTGACTTGAACCAGGTCAACAAACTTCTAATTTAAAAGGGTTCACATTGCATGGCTCAATAGCAGACGTGTTGCCTTTCACAACTAAAGTGTAGTGTGTTTATAAAAAAAAAAAAAAAAAAAAAAAGTGCAAGCGTTGTGATACGAATTTACATGAGCTGACTAGCAGCATTTACCAACAAAGCAAACCCAAGTACACTGATTAAGGCTACATATTTTATAGTTTAATTAATTTTTAATTGAATTATTAAATATCGAATTTGTTGGTAACGCAGCAAATCCTAACACGACTTGTTGGACGCAGAAGCAACTTCAAATAACATGAAACAATGAAATAGAGAAAAAATACAACCATAAAAACACAAGAATTTTACGTGAAAAACTCGTGTAAAAAATCACGTGACAAATAAATCATTATAATTAGAAAGTAACAAGAAATGAAACAACTTAAAAATTCAAAATGTTATCATACACTTCCATATGCAATTAGAAACAAAACTTGCACTTACAAAGAAAATGTGCAAATGTCGATCCAATAAACAAGACTTGACAAACCATTGATCAAATTGATATAGTTGTCGAACGAATTGACAACGTCCAAAAAAATCCAACAAGCAAATACGAATTTTCAAAAATAGTTTGATTGAATCAACACTGTCGATTGAATCGAAAACTCTACTTTACCAATAGATTGAGCATTATTACAATAGTTTGTTTGACTGTAAGTCCCACCTTGATTATTATGCTTGGGCAATGAGGTCACATCATGTATGTGATTGTACTTACATGGCCATAACTGCCGGCCTTTTTTTATGAGAGTATTGGGCTTTTGAATGAGTCGAGTCTGACCTTTTAATGGAATTGTCAATGTCAACCCTATCACAAGATGTAAAAAGTCAACCGTTATGATGATGATGATTGTGATTTTATTGTTTATTTTGTCCATTAGCAATAATGTAATAATCCCATAATGGCATGTGATGTGTATGTGATGTATATAACATGAAATGTATATGTGATGTAGATGGCATGAGATGCATGCATGATGTAGGTGGCATAAGATATATGTATGGTGTAGGGATCAGTATTATTGAACCTTAGTTATACCCATGTTAAGGTTCATTCCTTATGTGTATTAATGCTAAGATCCTACTCGTGGTTGGGTGAGATGAAGGGTCCAGATGGACTTTCCATGAACCATGGGCTAGGAGATAAGGGTCTAAGGACTATGGTGCACTTGATGTAAGTTGCATAGTGGTATATCATGCATAGTTTACATTATGACTTGTTTAATAGATTTGATTTCATGAGCATCCATAGCATGTATACATGAGTATATCATGGTGGTTGAGCCCTCATGTTGGTCCGTATACCCTGGACAGGTTCCAAAGGAGTTGGAGTATTACTATGGATATTGTTTATGGGCCATGAGACCGCATGTGGCGGGTCTTAGGCTGTGAGACCGCGAGAGGCGTCCCCTGAACCCAATAGGTTCTGTAATGGATTTTAAGCCCGTTAAGTTGGTACTGATGGGTCCTTTCCGACAGGTCGAGTAGCAGGAGAAGCGCAGTTACAGGGCACTAAGACCATCTACTGTCGAGACTGGGAATAGTAGAGCTGTAACGAGCCTAATTATTGTTTGGATTGGATGAGGGTATTAGTTGGAGACGGTGGCCCAATTGTCGATGGTCAAGTAGGGAAAACAAATGCGATCCTCACTGATGTACTGAGTGGCCGAGTCTACTGCTGTGTCTTAGATGAAAAATGGTGTGACGAGCCCAACGTTTGCCTCATTAGAAAAATAGCATCACACACATTGTCGCACGGGAGCTTAGTCCCAATCCTGGGTGTGGCAAACATGTATAAATATGGTCCATTGTGTGGGAATGACGTCGGAGTTATGATTTTTATTACGAATATGGTTTTGGGTATGATAATACTGATGCGACATACAAACAAGTACAATATTCATATATTCATGCATTCAAGATCATAGATATGTAAATATAATCTAAATGCACATATTCCTGGGCTATGATCTCCAATAAGTATGAGACTATTTGGGATCATCAGTCTATCATCTTGAAACCACTTCGGACGTTAGGTATGAGACTAATGTATATTGTGACTCTTGGTGTAAGGCCCCTACCGGGCCGCGATACTATGCACTATAAGTCGATTATTCATTAAGTAATCATTTGTAACATGCCTACTTATGATATCTTGCCTGTGATAACATAATTAACATGCTTAGTAGTAGTTTATTATGTTTATATTTGTAATATCTTTCATAATTGAGAAAAGTACACAATAAGTCGTGGTCACCTTCCGGCACATGGTATGATCCACAAGCTTGTATGTTCACACCTATGTTTTCTTATATGCTTTCAGGACATTACCAGGCTTAAGCAGCCTACAGGCGTTGATGGGCATCCTTATCACAAATCTCCTTCTATTTTGAAATTTTAGGATTGTAAACGTGATGTACTTTGAACGTAATTGGTGATATAATTGTTATGAGATACTGATGTTTTATATTTCCATTATACATATATCTCACCTAACAAAAAAATTAAAATTAAAATTAAAATCCTCCGCCACAAATCAGATTTGGAGTTTGAAAATTTAGTAAACCCTTTCACCAAATCTAACAAGTGACGAGGTAGCTGGAGCAACCTAGGAACGACGCTCAGGAATTAGAGAGCCTGACTGCCGATTTCATAGCATGACATACCTGAAGATCACCTGGCAAAAGAATCACGATGGTCTGCTAATCATGACAACCAACGGTCTCAATCAACATTCAGATGCCCAAAAATCTCTAGATTTGACCAATATTAGGATGTCTTTCAGTTGAATGTGGACCACTGTTGTATCTCTCTTTTTAACCATCTATCCATGAACGACAAATCTAAAAGAGTAGATTTCCTATCAAACAGATATCTGAGGATACAATATCCATGGTCAGGCACAGCAGACCAATGGACTGGATTACCCAACCATGGGCCCCACTTTTCAGAACTAAAAACGCAAGACACTCTGCAAAGATGCAGGTCGTGTATCATGTATTCCCCAACGTCTACAAGAGTGATATTCCATCTTTGACTGAGCATTTGCTCAACTTAAGAAACTGCACATAGGACGGCCACTTTTCGGTGATCTAAACCGTCCACATAATGAGCTCAAGAAACCACACTTGCAGCGGCCACTTTTTGGTGATCTAAACCGTCCATATAATGGGTCCCATTGTTGATGGAGGATACCCCAAAAATCTCCCCCATTGGATGATTGGATGACCCAAAACGTCTGATCAAGCTCTGTTAAGCATAGTAAAAAACTCGACAACTCGACTCGTTGTTCAGCCAGGTCAGGTTAGACTCGGACAAGTCTTTGATGACTCGACTCGATATGTAATTAATTTAATAATTCTAATAAACATTTTATGTAGTTGCACAAGGATAAAAAAATAAAAATAAAATAAAATATAAAATAAGATAAAAACAAATAGCGGAGCTAAAAAAAACACTTTTCGAGTGATTCTGTTCGAGCTGCCTCAAGTTCATTGAGTCGACTCAACAAGTCACACCAGGTCAAGACCGGGTCACTTTCCCAATTGACTTTCGAGGTGACTCGGCTGGAAATCTCATCGACGTGAGTTGACTCAGTTGAGTTTGGAGTCAGGGGTGCCGAGTTTTAGAACTATGCTTCTAAATGTGGAGCATTAGTCATAATTTTCGTCAAGATGGCTGCAGTCATAAAAAAGCACATCCAATATATGATGGGACCCACCAGATCAAGTGTGGGTTACTGATAGTCGGGTCCCACCTCTACTGGGCTGAATAGAAAAATACCATTTATTTCGATCACAACATGCACCCATTGATCTACATTGATGTTTCTGTGGTACAATAACCTTAAGATGAACGAAAACTTACTTAGATACGGCTGCGTGAGATTTGATAAACGTCCCGTATTTATTACAGATATGTGGACCCATTATAAAGGGGCCAATCATTGAGATCAATAATACAATTACATACATTTTTTCATGGAAAATAGATATTACATACACAAATTACTATGAAGGCTATTACCTGGTGGGATTATGAGGTTGAGATTTCCTGCTTGCTCCCCCCACTCAAACGCTTCTTCCTGTACCTCCATGCTACTTGAATGCAAGTTGCTGCATTTGTTCTCCAGTACGGCGATTCATACCTGCAAAAGAGGCATAACATTCATAACAGATTCATCATATGTTGGGCCACATGGTTGATGATCCTAACTGCCTGATTGGCCCCTGTTAACTGTGGATCGTTGGTTGTAATTGTCAAATTTCATTGGATGGCTAGGATTATCTGATGAGGGACATTGGCCCATCAAGTCAACTGGTTACTTAAAGGTGGCCCACCTGAACTGTTGCAATGAGGAATTGTAAGGTCTCAAAAGTACATTTTTCTTATGAACAAGACTTATTGCACTTGGGGACAATGGCTTTGTGATCCAAACTACTGATATGATGGGCCCAACAAAAGATCTCCAATAGTGGAAGATCCTTTACACTTTGATCCTTGGACCATACTCATTTAAATGTGGACACTGATATATTTTTTTCCTCAAATATCTGTTTGTAGGATATTAATCAATGGATTAGAATCTTCCTATCTAAATAACTTTTGAGGCATCTCCCAACCATTGCCTATCAGATTAATGGTTTGGATCCCCTGAACCATGGCTCACGTACAGAGTCCCACATGGGTCCTGCACATTAGCAAAATTTAATACCTTGTAGAAGTTGAGAAACCTAAAACAAATGGTGCAAATTGCTTGGGTGTGCAGGCCTTGATCCTGTAAGGCTGTAATTGGTATTTCGGGTCCATAATGGCCTAAAAAACAATCCTCATAACCATGGTCCACCGTTGGCTGCGTGATTTTCTAGTGCTATCCTAAAAATGTATGAGATTAGGTTATGTATAACCTTATGGCCCCTTGAACACGTGGGCTCCGCAAGAACCGTGCAAAAGTGGTGGTGACTTCTTCCAGATCATGGGCTCGCAGGACAAAGGCTTCCACATTTTTTAAACATTTCACAGTCCTGTCAGACAATAACCGCTGTCCCGGTGACCTGATTTTCTTTCCATCTGCAAAAAAAAAAAAAAAAGGGAATAAATAATTTTCAACCTCGAAACAGCAAGAACTTGATTGATCAATTCATAGTTAGAAAAGCAATTTATGGGCACAAGCTGACAAAGCAATAAAATATGAAGACAGCTAAATCTCTCCAATTCATGGTTCTAAATATCATCTGAAACAGAGTCAACTCAGCTGAGTTGTCTCAGTTTAGATGGGCAATGAAGCAAGTCACCAAACCCAAAATAGGACAGACAGACTAAAACCATGAGTTGAGGAAAGTTGGCATGGTTTCAGTCTCAAAGCGAGCCACACACTCAAACCACTATTTAATACCATGCTCTAATTATCTTAGCAAGATCCTAGTTAACAAAGATTTCTATGTTTGGTTATCTAGTTTCCGCCAACCGAAATGTTCAAGAAATTGGTTACATGCAAGGGGGCCATACATTTAGAGGAAATATAAAATACTCGATTGAGCACTTACTTTGCTAAGTGAACTGCACCAATGGGTCCGATGGTTATCCAAATCATTCACATGGCGGACCCCATGAAATGATATACCTCAAAAACCTTCCCTGTTTGGGCAATCCTAACCATTGGATCATGCCCTCATCAAAATTGACCTTTGTGGTAATTGTCCATTTCCATCAGATGTCTAGGATCATCTGTAGAATAGATTTAGGATAGTCCATCCTATGAACGGGTCCATTGGTCAATCAGTTAAGTTACTGAAGGTGGGCCCTAGATGTACCAATGTTGGGTTGAACAAAATATTGCAGTTTCGTTTGAGTGAGCATCATATAATACCGTAAGAATTCTATAAGGTGGGCCTTATTGATCAACGGTCTAGATTGTCCTAAGGTTTGGATAATGTGATCGGGTGTACCAGTGGGCCCCACTAAGTTGTGATACATCCAAAAATTCGTGTAAGGGGTGGGTCCGCAATTCAGGTGGAGCCTTGGGGAGAGGAGTTTTGATGGGTTTCAAACTCCTCACCCCTCTAAACCTATATTAATAGGGTTGGGTCCCCAATCCAACACCATCAGAAGTAGCAATCCCATCAGAGCTTCTCTAAGGGTGTAAGGAGAGGAAGACTCCAGCATCTGACCTACAACAGCAATGGCATCCCAACAAGGTACGCCCTATAGTTCTTCATATCTCCATATCCAATACATAGCACGGTCCTTGAAATTCCGCATAAAGTATTGCAGTTTCGTTCGAGCGAGCATCATATAATACCTCACATGTTAATTAATGAATCACACATGCTTACCAAGTCCCGAAAAACTTACCAACCACTGATTTGGAGCCGTTGGAGTTAGTATTAGGTTTAAATTTAAAGATCTACTCTACCTTAAACTGTGCAATAAAAGAATGAACAAGATGGGCATTGGGCTCATACTTTTACTCAATGAAGAATGCTCAAGACACCATCTGAGTAGCTCCTCCCCACAAACATCGCCTTGTGACAAGAGGGTTGGATTTCCATCTCCTCCAACGCTTTCCATTTCTCCCCGGACAATGAAAACCATCTTGTCAATTGGACCTTCTTGATATAATATTTTGCTTTCTTCTATATACACTTTTTGCTTCAATCTTTCACCGATAGCATCTAAGATGGGAGCGTCCATTGCTCTGAAAATATGCACCTGCGAATCAATATGGTTTTAGGTTCTTTGAACAAGTAGGAGGGATTGGAATGAATGCCACCAAATAGCTGCAGATTTAGATTTTCTTATGCATGAGTTGTGCAAGAACATATCTGATCCCATTTAACTTGATTTGTTTCCGTATGCATGGCTTAGGGATACGAGCTTGCTAGGATATTGTGCACTCTCATGCACATGAACTATCACTCCTGAATACCTTACAAACAATGAGCAGAAAAGATAAATGTAGGCATAAACATCAAAGACAGTAGTGAGTTGGGAGCACCCATATACAGGTATATATGATATGCTGTGTATTGGATTTACATTTATTTGTGATCTCATTTAGCAGGGCTTGTCATACAATGTGAGTTTGCGCCTAAGGAAATAAATTAGGAAAATTCATGAGGTGATGTCCAACACATCATTGGACATCAAATGCATTCCAACACTTAATCACAGGAGCCACCTGAACCATGATTAAACCATGTTTTGAAAAATCATCTGATACAACTTGGTAAATGTCCAATTCGTATTGGTTTCTGTCTGAAATGAAACGAGTCACCACGCTAATATGGGACCAAGTCAGACCGAGTTGGGGTGAGTTGCACCGTTTTGGTCTCCAGGTGAGTCACAACCAAAACCCACTGCTTAAATCCACAGTGTAAACACTATACTTGAAAGTCATAAGCTTGTAGAACCATGTTCCAGATGAAATGGCATTGTGGCGACGAGTGGTAGTTTGAAGGAATTGTACAAGTATTGATGAAGAAGACTGTTGATAATTTGTAAACCCAAAACTGCTGGATTGGACCCATGGATCAACAATCATTGCTGAACCACAACAGGCCAAAAGGTGAAAAATGTCAGTGTGAAACTTTAAATGCTATGGCTAAAAAATGAGGTTATTATTCAGTGAAGTTATTTGAGCGATGCATAATAACACTATTTAGGATTTGCTGTATTCAAAATGGCAAGTCTCATGATCACTTATTTGTCGACTGGCTGCCTACCTGACATCAATGTCCTCTACCATCCAGCTACCACGTCACTACCAGGCTGTTGAAACTATGACCACGCAGTGTGGCATCCATGTGAGTGGTAACACATTATGGACCGATAAGGGGCAGTTTTCATGATACGTGACATCAATGATGCATCAGTAACTCATATTATTTTATAATTAGCATTATTGTATTTTCATAGACGATATTGCAATGTTTCAAGCCATCATATTATAGGGGTGCAACTCAGGCAGGTTGGGTCAGGTTGAGGGTGAACACGAGACCAACCCAACCTGCAATCCAACCCAATGCGTATTCCAACCAGAGGTGCCCAACACAAAATCTTCTATGCTCAAACCTTAAACCAGCCCAACCCAGATCCATTTCAGCCAACCCAACCAAATACATGTGATTATTCCCAACCCTACTATATACACCCCATCCCAACACGATGCACCCTATCTTGGATCATGTAAGATGACTTGTGAGCTTGGAAACTCCTAGGAATGTAGGCTATGAAACCCATAAAACCACAAAACCATAATAAGGCCCAATGAGCCCAATAGGGTTGGTAAGTTTCATGTGCAATTCGGAATACAAACCATTGTCGAGGTGACCCATGCCGCCCCTGGGACCATTCACATGGATAATGGACCATCGTGGATTTACAAAATAGACGCTGGTGGTGTCAAGGCTGCATGTGTCCCCCAACCGTTCATATTATGCAATGTGGCACTGTTTGCCCTCCAAGTTGTAAGAATATACCAAATTACCGAGGCCAACCTCTATAAATAAAGGGCCACTCCTCTCATTTCTATATGCTTCGATATGTGGAGACTGGGAGAGAACCCCCTAACACTCAACACTCAATCCCCAGAGCCTAGCAACCTTAAGTAACCCATTGCTACACTTGGGAGTTCAACCTCCATCCTAACCGTCCACCGTAGCTTCCCCAACATCTAACCTATTATTCTTAACCATCCATCTCAGCACTCGCATGCATCCAAGCCATCCGTTTCATCTAAGATCAGTAGAGTAGAATCGGGATCTGAGATCTACGGTCAACTCCTTTAAGAGGAGTGCCTTAACTCTCCTTTCATTCTCCCACATCTCCAAATGCATTGGCGGCGATTTTAGCCTTCCACCCTTATTTTTTTGTTCACATTTTGCATATCCCTCCTCTCATACACCCCCCTGCTCATAGTTGAGTGATCCTTGGTCGTATGCTCTACACCTTACCAGTCTTTCCAGATCTTGGTGAATCAGAAAACAAGTTTTCTTGACTATATATATATATATTTTTCCTTTTTTTGGATCATTAGCATATAGTAGTCGTTTAGCTTTACTAATTACTGACTCATTAAGTTCACCTTAGGTCAAGACATCGAGATCTCCCTAGCTGGTAACTTAGGTGGAGTAATAATACATTTATCTATTATACACACACACACACACACACACACATATTGTTGCATCCTTCATACATTGCATTTGCATTTTTATTCTTCTTTGTTGATACTATCTTTTCCAAACCTACCCTAGGTTGAGACATTGAGATCTTTTTAGTGGTAATTTGCAGGAATAGTGACCCTGCTAGCCGGTTTCTGACATTGTCGGTAACTGGGCTAGTTTATTTATATAAGGCCTTCCCTTGAACCTTGGAAATCCCTAAAAACTGTGTGTAAGCGCGAGCAGTGGAGGGTGCCTAACCCCTTCCCTCACTGTCACTGAGGTCCTTAACTTGAATCCTTGTTCGCAAACTTTATCCAGAAGTTATCATAATCGCTTGTCACAGACTTTATCCAGAAGTTATCTTAAGTTGGGGGGTCTTCGATTCCCCAACCCAAGGCGATTCTGTGGTCTAGCCGATAGTAGATTCTAAGCCTCCCTCAGCTAGTGGTGACTCCAAGTCTTTCAAGCACACTATTTCGAGTCCACTCCATACCCAATCAAAACCAAACCAAAATTGCAACACTACGAGGTGCATCTAAGTGCATGCGCCCGCCACGACAAGAATGACGTCTACACCTACCTAAACCTAATTGAATTTGCTCAACCCTAACCCAACTTGATTCCAAATCAGGCTGAGGTTGGAGTTTTCAGGTTGGGTCCATCGGGTTTAGGCTGCTTTATCATATTGTAGTAAACGACTAAGCTAATATTTATCTAACATTCTAATAGAATGATATGGAAATGTTGAATATGACATCAATCTAACAATTATGTAACACCAAGGCATACCAACAAATAGAAGTTAAAGAAAGTGTTTTGGTTACTTAATATACCGATCTACTGACGTGAACTCAAATATGAATGGTGGTGACATCAAGGTATTAATAAAAGGTTATGTAACGGCCGTAATGGAAAAGTTACAGAAAAAATGACCGTAATGGTCCCTTGAGGGGTCGAACAAGGTTAAGGAAGAAAAGACCGTTGTGGGGGACGCGTTTTGACCTATATCATAACTGTAATGGCGGTGCCCGTTACGGCCACCATTACTGTTATGGAATACCTTGGGTGACATGGGATTCCACACTCACATATATGTATATTTTTTATCAACCATATATTATTTTTAGCAACATGAGTACTACAATTAACATAAAGTTTAATCATCATCATCATCACGGCCTTGTTTTAGCAATTTGGGTTGGCGCATGTTTCCCTAATGATTCCTATTCAAGACCCAAATCTCTAAAAGCTTACAAGCCTCTATATTGATGCTTCTTATCTTCTGACCTTAGGGATCACCACTTCCACCTCTTGTTCAACCTTTTTGTCATGGGCTTGCTAACTCAGCTTATTTGCCCATGTGGCACTCGTGCAATGTCCAATGCTACTCAAGCTACCCTACCACCCACATGTGCACAACTCACATGCTATGCACAACACTCGTTAGAGTGCAAGAGAACTAAAGAGAGTGAATGGGACAGCTTTGTATTGCTCTACAGAGAAAAGAATACAACTCAAGTCATCCCATATACTGACAACTCCCTTATATAGGCTTAGGACCTTCAACAGCTAGTGTGTCACACGACATCTATCCAATGGCCAAGAACACTCTAGAAAGCTTCTGAATAATTCCAAACAAACTTGCTACAGAACTTGACAAAGAGCTTCAGAACCTTCCGGAGATCTCTACACAACTCTACCATGATCTAGCCTGTTACAGAATTCTCTACTATTCTATTATGTACAAACCTCTCTCTCTCTCTCTCTCTCTCTCTCTCTCTCTCTCTGAGAGAGAGAGAGAGGTTTGTACATAATGGAATAGTAGAGAATTATATGTGTGTGTGTGTGTACAAGTAGATCAAAAAATGGCCGAATACCTAGATTAGCTTACACGCCTGTGACATTTTTCACCCACCCAACTGCGAGCATCTAAGTTCAAGGTTAATCTGATATGGTGATAGGAACAATAGCTGAGAAGGTTTGGTCACTAACCTTTCCCCCTATTCATGTCTTTTATGGTTGAGAAGGGTGAAAATTATCCATGATGAGGAAAAAAAATCCACATTGAAAAAATTGCTGCCATGACAACATATTTCTAGTGTATAGCTGGTCAAAGTTTAAATTGTTCCTTTCTCAAGAAGTATTGTTGGTTGTTTAGAGATGCAAGATGTGTAGGTAGGACGCCCATCAAACATGTCAAGAAAAGACATATGTGATATGCATAGTGATTTCAGTACTGAATCACTGATAGTATCAACTGATACTATCGTTATTCACATGTCGGCAGTATTAAACCCATGCATGTGATTAGGAAAATCCCCAATATTGTGCAATAGTTCCTTAATATCGCAATGTATTGATGAGATATTGATAAATTATGATATATTGTCAATATCTCAGTTAAAAAATACTCTGTAGCATTGATATCTTCAACAATTTCATCGATAACAACCCTTATGTGATCCACTGTAAGTTCCCTTGCTTCTTTTTTTTTTTAATCACCGCAAATTGCCAAAAAATCATTTTTTTCATCATTTTTAAAAAATTAAAAAATTAAAAAAATAAAATTCTCTCATTAACCTCCTAACTGATTTTGACCACTCCTTTCTGATTGTTTGGAAGGAAAAGGGAATTTGGGTGCAGAAATCAAGGTTGTAGAGTGGGTGGATGGAAATGAAATCGGCATTTAAAAAAAAAAAAAAAAAAACTTTAAAAATTGTTCCTATTTTAAATTATTTTGAATCAGTATAACAAAGATGATAATCCATAATTTCGCATGCTCAATCATGGATTTCAACCTCCAATTTTGGAGAAAATAGGGAAAATTAAAGAAAATCCTAAATTTCCCTCATTTCGCATATTTAACTTACAATTAGAGTGTGGAAAAATCACATTAAAGTGGTTGGAGGCTGATCTACAGATTAGCAGAACTTTTTGAAATTTTTGATAAAAATTTGCTTTTGATTAAAATATCAAAAAATAATTAAGAGCATTTTTTTTTTTTCGATTAACCAGATGTTATTTAGTCTTGATATTTATGCGTTTATCAGTGTTAACTAATCTTAATGTATTTGCATCACTTTTGTCTAATAGTGCATAGTTTAGGATCCTATACAAAGAAAACTTATTATGTGTCCTTGTTTTTGGTGATCTTTTGAGTTCTAAGTGTGTAACGACGTCTTTTTTAACATCAAGTGAAATTTCATTGAAAAATTCGACCACTTTCCAAATGTTTCCCAAAAACAGCGAGGCATTACACGATACATGGGATATTTCCTACACAATACCCAATATGTTTCCATACCCCAATGGTGCGACACTTGATATGCCCATGCACTGAAACATCTTGTTTTTATAAAGACAGGCTACATTTAGAAGGCAAAAAGATTTAGTTATTCTAGTCATCAAGAATGATAAACTATGTAAAACCAATAGATCTATTGCTCCAGTTTTATAATAAATGTTGCAACAACATGCTTTAAAGTTCCCTTTCTTGAAAATTTTTAAAGAGATAGCAGTGTATGACTCTTTGTTGGTAGTTCGGTAAATTCCCCCATGGAACTATAGTTATTTAGGCAAGGTCATCAATACCTTAGGGCCTACTAATGCAAGGACTAGACGCCCCACGCACATGTGGCTGTATGACGAGGTGCATGCGAACTTAACGGAACTTCAAGAGTAACATCTCTTTCGTTTCTATGAGGATAATAAAAGCCGCAGCAAGAAGTTCAAATGTTTACCTTATTTAGAAATTTAAAGAGATGGCGGCGTATTTCTCTCTGTAGATCCTCCGGTAAATTCTCCAATAGCATTTCTTCATTTGCACCACGATTGGCAGCCCAGCTAAACCTTTCGAATTGTTGCACTTGGCTACATGACCTCAAAATTGGTTAATACCAAAATTCTATGACATCATAGACCAAATGGAACAAAAAACCAAAAATAGTAGAGCAAAATATTGAAGTTTTACATCTCTAACATTGATATTCATGACAAACCAAACAATCCTCGTAGATTAAATTATTAGAAAAATATACAACAGTGAAACCTTGAGAAAGAAAATTTCCATGAATTTTAGAAACCCAAATTTTGATATACAGAAGAAAAACGTGATACCTTCTCAAGTCTTTTGGCAACCTCCGATGGCTCATCCACTGTTCGACATCACGACGCCTTAGTTGCATTTCTAACCTCCTTGAGAAACAAATAAGTGCAAGTAGAGCAGAGTTCCAAATGAAAAAGAAAATAAAACCAAAGAAAAAGTTCATATTATTAAAAATTACATATTCCAGACTGTTCGACATGTGGTGGTTAGAAAAATCATGCAATTTTCATTCATACATGTGTGGCCCACTAGATGAGTTGATTGCCTGACATTTGGTTTTGGCGCCAAGTCAACTACACGATATGGTATAATGTAGTACTCACTATTCAAGATGCAAAGAAGAGGTTTTCAAAAAGATTGCATGGGTTTGGTGTCCGCTGAAATG
>JAJHSJ010000009.1:7423181-7541362 GCA_021015155.1 Magnolia officinalis
GAGAGAGAGAAGAGAGAGAGAGGAGAGAGAGAGAGAGAGAGAGAGAGAAACTTTTGTACCTCCGCCCAAGGGATTGGAGAAAATTCTGCATATTTCCAATGAGTAAAGCAAAAAGAAACAGGCCAAGTGCAACAATGCCCATAGTGAATATAACTTCCCAAACAAAGTCGCTGGGCTTTTGGTTTCCTGCCAGAGTACTGATTTGCTGTGGCATTAACGTCATGAAAAGAGAAAGTTATTACAAGTTTTGATGATCTACTTATAAAAATCAGAAATCTCAAGGCATTTATATTAAAATAACACTATGATGCCATAAGATGTTGTAGATGACTCAACATCAAAGATACATTGATGGGGACATTAGAGGACTTATTTAGGTGTACCAGAGACGGAGGCGACCACCCACATCACCGCAACTCTCTTTGTGGATGGGAGAAGAGTTCTAGATCGGACATGTCGGGCCACTTTGAAGACCCCGCATGCATTGACATGCATCAGGAAGACCCCACTTAGGGATTATGCATATGGGTTGCTTAAGAGACAGTTTTAATAATAGGATTTTTTCCGTGTTGATCCGATCGTTGGATCTTGTCGATCAGGCCATCGGGCCACCAGATCTTCCAAATCTAGGCCCCTTGAACCTTGATCTTGTTTTATTTATGTTTTTTGTTATTTTTAAGATATATTTGATGGTTAAGATTGATTGTAAGTGTTTTAGTTTGCTTATTTTGGATGATGGGCCATGACACTTAAGTGTGTGGCATATTTGTAATTTTTAAAGAGTTTTAATATAAAAGAAAAAGGGAAGGGGGGGGGGGGGGTCCAACCCTATTGGAGCTTAAGAAGAAGGAAAAAAGGTCTTTCTTGTGTTGAAAAGGTGTTCTTCCTCTTCTTTTAGGGTTTGTGAGAAAACCATCCTTTCCAATCGAATTGTGGAAGGGTAGAAGCTTGCTTGGCGGTGGATTCCTCCAAGGCGTCTTTCTTCCTCTTTCTCTTCTCCAACAAGGTACACCATTTCTTCACTTTTCTTCTTCCCATTCCCTTACAACTCCTCCCATCAAAACCCAACCTAATCCATCTCATTTCTCTTTCTCCCTACCCATCCACACGTGAACACATGTGCACATGCGTCCATACGGGCTGCCACGTGTAGGCCCCCTTTTGGAACTTTTCCTTCCTTAATTCCCCTCCAAACCCTACATAATCCCTAGATCCTTAATTCTCAAAATCCCCAAATCTCAATCCCTAAACCCCAAAACCCTAATAAAAATCTGATTTTTTTTTTTTTTAAATTTTTTATAAATAAACCCATTCCCCAAACCTGATTTTATTTGTGTCATTGTTTTCTCACATGGTTGTTGGACTACCCGCGCTAGATTAGAAGTCCCTACTTCCATGTGGGTCACTCTCGTAATACTTTATATCTTTTTGCACCGCGTATGTGATAGCCTAGACCCTTTTGCGTTGCTAATCTGAATTTTCTAAATTTATTATGTGGATGTGTTTGATTTTGTATGTTAAATGCTGAAATTTATGCATACTTGATCTCACATCTTACATCCGAGGTTAGTTTCACTCATCCTACATCATACATGAAAAAAAATAAAGGATGAAATTTTTAGTGACACATTCCATTGTATAGTCATGGTGGAAGAAAGTACAGAGCGTGTCTCAATGAAAAGAAGGGATTTCTCTTCCCCATGAAAAAATGAATAACAACGATAGTTTGGAAATAAGCACTTGTAATATGCATAATAGAATTAAAAATATGACACGAACAACAAGATTAAAGGTAAGCGAAAAGGTTGTGTGCACCTAGTGTGAATGGAGGAAAATTTGAATTTTGAAATGCTTATAGATTCCTGTAACTTTCATTTAGATGGTGGGAGAATGTGTGCACACCAACTCTCTGGTGCTCCCTAGGCACATTCAAGTTGTGCTCTTAGACGAAAAGGCCCGAAATGTCTCTAGATTGAGAATGGGATGAAATTTGCAAAGATCCATGCACATCCTACAAAAGTGGAACCGTTGAGTGCATCTTGCAAATTGCACTGTCAATGTAGCTACAAAGGCCTATTGAAATTGTAGATCCTTGTAAGTCAATCTTGGAGTCGCCACTAGCCTTGTACATGTAGAGAAGGATAGGCTACTGGAATGGTAAAGCCTTTTAAGTAGGCTATTGGAATTGTAGAGCCTCTTCCATGTACAATTCTAGTCATCTAGTGCATCTTGCAAATTGTAGTGTGTTGACATAGCAACAAAGGCCTACTAGAATTATAGAGCCTTTTAAGTCAATCTTGAAGTTGCCACTAGCCTTTTCCATGTACAGTTCAAGGATAGGATAAAACCCTTGTTTTTCACCCAACAATCGAGGGAGTTATTCACTTGATTTTCGGGGACTTGACTCTGATATGGCCTATTCAAGTTCTTGGGTAAGGACCAAGGTTGTGGAGTAGGGAAGATGGTAAGCATCCTACTCCACCCACGATATAGTTGAGATTCCCTCAATTGGAATTTCAACAAATAGCTTGGTTGGTTCCCAAGAAGTAACCAAAAAGGAGGAGGAGGAGGAGGAGGAGGAGAAGGAGGAGGAGAAAAGACAGAAAGTTGGAAGGTTAGAAGAAGAATTGAGAAAAAGAGAGGGAAGGATGTGGTGAAGGATCCATGTCTTGGTCTTCTTCTCATTGTGAATTTGATGGATTTGTCTTCTCTTCAAGTTGGGCTTGAACTTGGATTGGAGCTCCTTAAAGGTTCTTTAATATCTTGCAATGAGAATGGTCATGCCTTGCTTGGTTCTTCAAGGAGAGATGATGAAGAAAGAAGAACAAGAGAACCCTTATTCTACCCAAAGGTTTCCGGAGCCTTGGCTCACCACTCCAAGGAGTAGAGCTATACGCTTTGGCCTTGTTAGAGAAGAGCTTCCCAAGTTCTTAGCCCTTGTCTCAAACTCTCCTTCTCCATTATGAATTGTAGAAATTTTCTGAGTATGGGAGTTTGGATCCTAGAGGGAGCTACATGACTTAGAAATTTTTAGAGGCATGATCCCTCTCTTGTAGCAAGAAGCCTCTATTTGTAGAGGAGAGGGGTCATAGAGTTGTAATTTGAGAAGAGGTTGGTGGTGTTATAAAGGTTAGGAAGATGAGATGATTGACGAGTGGCATGCTCTTGGATGCTAATGGAGTGGCTTGGGTGTAAATTGAGGAAACTTTGAGGGTTGTTAGGATTTAGGGAAGATTGTAGGAGGCTTCTAAGGCATTGGGATTGAGACACTTTGGAAGCATCTCATGGCTTGGGGAGGGGCAGTTGGGGGATAGTTTTGTAAGGGGCAAAGTAAGGCTTAATGTATTTTGGTAAAAAGTGGGTGAAAAGGTCAAAAGAAATGGAATTTGGGTTTTGGATTTCTATGCAAGGACGTGGATGTCATTTCCAGAAGTGTTTTCTGTTCATGGTCCAGTCGAAAGTTACATAGTCCAGTTGGTCTTTCGATCGTAACTTGGTGTTCAGGTGTCGGATTTAGGTGATCTATAGCTTTTTGGAGAGGGGACTTGATGAGATAAGTAATGATTCTAGTTTGGGGGGAAATTCCTAGGGGTTAGGGAGATATGGGTGTTAGACATATATGATTGCCCATGGAGGAGGGGTTTTGATGCAGGCATAAGTGGCTCACCCTTTATATTGTACCAGAGGAGGAGGAGGCGACGACAGAATACTGGAGCAGAGGAGTTGATGTGAATGAACATCGGGTTCATCGGACCCATTTTCTGACATGCTATGAGTGCAGGAGCGACCTGACTGCACCTTGACCGCACACCCATGGGGTGGATTTCACACCTCGTCGTATGGGTGTTCTTAGTTTTAGGCTTTTTTATTCTTTTCCTTGTTTTCGGGGGCTTTAGTAACTTTTTACTCTCTTTTTTCATCTTTTTGTTATTTTCCTTGTTTTCAGGGGCTTTAGTGCACTTTTACTTTTTTCATGGCTTATATATACACTGTGAGAAACCCTATTTTATTATTATGGAATGAATAGGAATTCATATGTTTTCTTCCTCTTTTACCAAGGAGAGTAGGGTTTCAGGATTGGCCCTTGGGTGTTGAGGATTCCACTCGGTTTTCAGATTTCCTTCTTTACAGATCTTCAAAGCGCAAGAAAAGGTAAGAACCAACTGTCTTCTTTTCTTTGATGCCCTAAAATTTGTACTCCCTCTCATATTGAACACATCTCTCTTCTTCATTTCTTTCGTCCTCTTTGGATTTCTCTTTTGGTTTGAACGGAAAAGAGGGATGGCTAGTCAGGAGAATTGGATCCCAACTTGATTGTGGACTGGCTTATACTAGATATGGGATATCCTCATATCCCTAGGTCATCCCTTTTTAGTGTTTACGTGATTCTATGCTAAGGGGCATGATTCCGACGGAATGATTTCATCTCTGTGTTGAGATTTGCTTACTCGATGTGATTGATAACAGTTAGTTGCCTCATTTTATTATTTGTATCTCTTCAACCTGATTATACATGCATCTATGGTTAGGCCATCACATGTCCCTGCATCAGGTTTGTCCCCTCACCTGTTTATATTATGTTTATATTATATTTTCCCTCTTTTACCCCTTGGCCCATGTTTGGTGACTGTCTATATAGGGGTCTTCTTGTACACTGTTCTCTTCCTTGGTTGATATATATTGTTGCTTTCTTTGAGGGTTCGGGATGATGCAAACCTTACCAATCTGGAGTTCTGTTATGTATGGTGATTTCTCTTGGTTTTCTCTGAAACCTATCAGTGGGGTTCACAAGTTAGGTCAAACTCCGGTTACACAATTATCAATAAATCTTGCATGTTATCTCTTATTTCAATCATAACTTCACACCCGCATATTAGAATGAGTTGAAATTAGGCTCATTGGAAAGATCTTTTGAAGGGCTACAATATGGACATATGGGTTGCAGAATTTGAATTCTGAAACATGAGAAATTAGAACTCTAGATTGGAGCAGCATCGGTCCTTGCATGCGAAAAAGCTCTTTTGCATCCAAGGCCCATTTTTTTTGTCACATCCCTTGTAATACCCAAGGCCCCAAAATTTGGTTCATACACTGGATAGCCGTTGGCTGTAGGTCCATTGGCCCCGAGAATGTTTTGACTTGATCATAATGTTGTTATGTTATCGATCCGCAAGCCGTATTTTAACCCAATGTCCGAATTTTAAGATACGGACTTAAAATTAAACAATATGAGAAATGACAATTATGTCCTTATTTTATCTAGCGGAGCCCCACCATCGAGTTTTCAAAATCCGTTAAGTCCGAGAGCCTAACCGTTGTGGCCGTAATCAAGTTACGGAGTTACTGGCGAAAACGGCATGTCAATAGGACACCTGGATTGTAAGTTATGCATAGATATGTACATGTCTATTTTGAGAAAATATATTCAAATGACCTCGATGTTTTTAAACTCCTTGGAATACGTTAGTTCGAATTACTTAAATAACATTGTTATATTGCTACTATAAGCTTAAACTTTTCAAAATCATCACAAAACATCCTATAATCCTCCTTTTTTAGACAAAAGCCAATTTAAAACCCTTTTCAAGTCCATACATATGAAAACCCTCTTGCAACATTCCATTTTCCAGCACTCTTTCTTGTTGAGTGTGAAGTTGAGAAGAAGAAGAAGAAGAAAAGGAAATAGAAGCTGAGGTTGAGAGCCAATCATCTGATAGTTACAAGTGAGTGCATCGATTAGGAGCACGCATATATGTGTGTTGGGGTTTCCTTGAAAACCCTATTGCTGAATTTTCTGATTTCGGGTTAGGTATTGCTGGATTTTCCTTGAAAGCCCTATAAAAGATGAGCTTTTCTGATTTAGGGTTAGGTTATTGCTGGAATTTCTGATGGAGTTGGTTAATTTATTGCTGGATTTTCTTTCAAAGCCCTATAGAAGACTAGCTTTTCTGATTTAAATTAGTTAGGTTATTGCTGGATTTTCTTAAGGTTATGGTTGGATTTTCTGAGTCAGTTGATTAGGTTAGTAATGGAAGATTAGATGATAGAGATGATTTAGTTTTGTTTAAAGTCATATGTATTTCTAACGATTTCTCTCTTTGTCCCTTACAAAGTCCGCCCGCTACTTGTCTGATAAAACGTTTGAAAGAAATATCCTTCATCCTTTTGATGTAGTTAATTCTTGAGAAAAAGCATGCTTGTGGCATGAAGTCTTCTAGCAGAATAAATCCCAGATTGGATTTAGATTGGCTAAGTCATGTACATATCATATACATGATTCATAGTTGTTGTATCATTGTATGATTGAGAGTGAATGATACATATCATGATATGGTGATATGGTGATCATAGTGGGTTGTGTTGCGACACACAATGTGTCTATGATGAGTATGTAAACCGTCTAAATACAGGATGTATTACATGAGACCCCTATGAGGAATTTAAATGTATGAGGAGACCACATGAGGAAGGTCGTTCTATGCTTGCCTTGAAAACCATGACATATTATGCTTGTGTGTGGACTTTTGCATATGGTGATTGTAAATGCGATGAAACATACTTTGTTATGACTTGAGTTGGACACCACACCGGAAATGTGTAATTCGACAGGACATGATTAAAAGATCCGTGGGTGAAAGTCCCTAAACCCCAATTGGTACCATTGGGAGCGACCAATGCCTAGACCGGGTGGAAGAACAGAGCGCCTAAATGCCGAAATACCAAAGTAGGCAGCGACTCCCACCGACGCGTGTCGATTGGTTGAGAGGTTTGACCTGACCTGCTTATGGGCAAACAAAGATAGGTTGTGTGTGACGAGCTCGTAAATTGTCCGCTATTGTTTCGCCAGGCAACTTATTATTTCTCGCTGTTAGGCAGATAGTGAGGTTCAACACAAGTGGGTTAGACTAGTTCGGCCCGTGAATTATGTAGTCCCACCTCTGTAGTTGACCACGGTGGAAAAGTCTGTACAAGTGGGTGGTAATCATATGCGAGTCCCACCTCTGTTTTAGACCTTGGTGTTCTAATTGGAAAATGTGGAAAGTCGTAGAAACGTTAAAAGAGTATGTATATGACAAGTGGGTAGAAGTCTCACCTCTGTATATAAACATTATTTGGAACATAAAAAGTGGCATAATGCATTGTATTTTTATTTTATTGTTATCGATCCAGAAAGCCAGTGCATTCCTGTGCATGATATGAGCATGACATGAAACATGCATTTTCACTGCACAAACGCACTTACTGGGCTTAGTAGCTTAAGCTTTCCTTTTTATTTTTTTATAGGTGAGAGTAGGGAGCTGCAGGAGTAGAGGCTACAAACTCCAGTTGTCCTTTTTGTTTTGTACATATTAGTGTGTGTGTGTATATATATATATATATATATATATATATATATATATATATTTTATAATACCTTGAATATGTACATCAGGTTTAGTAAATATGACATGGTTTATGTTTTGGTTTTGCCTTGATGTGCTCAATTGTACACAGTAATATATGTTGAATATGATGAAACTTTGAGAAATGATATGTGTTTGTCGTCTTTACTTTCAGAAATCCTCCTTGTGGAGCCCCGCTTATGGGACTTAGTATGTGATAGTTGGAAGTCCCACAATCGGAGTTCTACGGAGGCTGTCAACTAAAATTTGGTGTATAGTAATCATGGATTACCAACACTAGATTTGGGGTCGTGACATCCCTGGAACATGAAATTTTTTTTCCCATGCCTAGGGAATTTTCCCAAAAAATGGGTGTGAAGCTCTAACTATAGTCAATCCAAGTCCCACACCTACTCTAATGAACTTGTAGGTCCTATTTCTTAAGTTTTGGATTAAAAAGTTTCGGACTTAGTCTTGAACTTGAGGATGGGTTGGGCTTCGGTTTAGCTTGAGCATGGGTTTGGGCTTCTATGCATAGCCAAAATTCTACAAACTTTTCACCTTGATCCAATGCAAGACTCTCTCCACGATGAATGGGTTAATTAGCCTAAGCACTCTATTGAGTGGGGTGTTTACACATTGACAAGATGTTCTAAATGCCCTCCCACAAAATTGCCAAAAACTAGAATGGGTTGGCTATTGTAATCTCATTCTCATTTTTTTGTGGTGTATGCATGGTCCCACCATATTTGGTGGCCAAATTTTTTTAATGACAAAATAATAGAAACTTTATTAAGCCAAAAAAGCAAGTGAACGAAGTTCCCAATACAGAGACACTTATTATCCTCATTCCTGAAAAGGTTAAACAAAATGTTTAGGTTGCAAGCAGGGGCCTTGATTTCATCGAACACAAAAAACAAATCCCATAGGTCATCTCCTGCTTTCTTAGCGCGATCAATTACTTAACGATATTCTCCTTTGACAATAACTTCCCCAAAAAACGTTGAACCGAAAATGCGAAGGAACTCTTAAAGAGAGTACCTTTTGCACATTTTTTGGGGGAGGGGTCTAAAAAAGCCATTTCGCACATCATGAAACTTTTTCCCTCCCTTTCCTCCTAGGAATATATGGTTGAGAGGGTTGAACTTTTATTCTTTTTAATGGGTGAAAAATGATGTAGGTTGGCTCCTTCCTAGAAGGTGGAACACATATTCATGAGAAATCAACATCTTAAATCGACTATTCTTAGTTGGTCATGATGATAGAATTTTTTATGGTATGTATATTGTTGGAATTTTTTCTTCTTCATAGTATAGGTGAAAATGATCAAGTATCAAACAGTTAGGATATGGACAAAATAGGTTGGTTAGGATATGAAAACTTTGATTGCATGTAATCTTTTAGAAATTTACTTTTATGGCACAATGACAGGTAGAAATGGTCAAGTATTAGAAAGGCCCAGATCTGGCCGATACAATGACTACTAATATGTCCAAAATTGGACAATTGGGATCTGGGGAAACACACCATTCTGGCCAATGCAAGTAATGGGTCCCACGTCCGTCTCATCCTAGCCTTCCAATGTGGAATAGTTTACATAGTCCACTAGTTTACAATATTGATTCCCCAAAAAAGTCCCAAACAACATAGAAGTATAAAAGAAAGTTTCCAAGAAAATATTGTAAACTCTTAAACAGGTGAAATTAGTTTACTTGGAAAGTGTTTGGCTCTAAATTGGTCATTCGTACTATGCCAGCTATGCCAGAGCTAGATGAGAATCAATTTGAACTAAACTCCTTTAACCTAGGTGTCGAGATAGACCGTGAGACTGAGAATTGGGCGGATCAACCATTTATTCAACCACCGACCATAAGAGATCAAGCGATCTGCAAAGGGAAGGATTTGTACTTCAAATGGGTTCTTTTGCCTTTTGACCAAAAGGACTTTCAATAGGTGCGTTGGAGATGATAGTTCAACAATAGCACAAAAGAGATAGAAGATGCAACTGGAACGAAATCTGAAATTGCATTAATGATGTTTACTATGTACAAACTTACAATCGACTTGTAGGAACGACAATCTGTTTGACACTTAGTGGAAGCTAAGCTCGTGGAAAGACGGTCATTTGGTGCAGGATGAACGCCTCTTCATCACTCGATGAGAGCCAAGCTTATGGTGAGATGGTTAGCTTGAGAAGGGTGAGTTGAGAATTTGTTCAGCACCTAGCGAGAGCCAAGCTCATGGTGAGACGGTCAGCTTGAGAGTCTAACAAATCACTAAGCTCGTGGCAGGAAATCCGATTGCAGTTTTTCATTAGAAACTTAGGTGATCTTCCTTACGGTCTAGCAGTGTAGTGTGGATAGAGGGTACTAAAACCAAAAAAATACAATCCATGCTAAAAGGATCATTGCGCTGATGAGCAATAGAGAGCAAATCTAGATGAAACAAGGATAAGCATCCTAAGGACGGAGATTGTGATTTAAATATCGATGATATCAGCCAATATATCCCATGATATATCTTGTATCCCACCTATGTGATACGAAACGCACAGGTAGTGCTAATATATCCCACGTATTCGATCCAGTGAGCATTTTCAATTTTCAATCCATGTTTTTGTTGTAAATCATGTTAAACTAGTGTCAAATGGTTACAAATCTATGATTCTTGATGTTTTCCATGAAAATCATGGATTTGGAACTTCGATTTCAAGATTTGGGGGAGATGGGTCAAGCTGTGGAAAATTGAGAAAAATCAAAATTTCTCAATTTCTCACAAATCAGTTGCAATCTTTGTATCCAAACACAAAATTAAACATGTATGTAACCTGATCTAGTGATTCTTCTTTTGCTTTTGAATGAATTGTTTATGTTTCCATACATGTCTTCTTACGTTTATAAATTATATGAATGGACTTTGAATATACTTGCATCAGTCATACAAAGGAAACCCCTATTATGTGTACTTTTTTTTTTGTAATGTTTTGATTTCTAATTGTGTATTGATGTCTTTTTCAACAATCCTTGAAGTTTCATTGAAAAATTCGACCAAATTTCCAATGTTCCCATGTTTCCCAACAACAACGATACATTACCCAATATAACCGATATATCTCATGCGATAACCGATATTTATCCGTATCCCAAGGGTGTGATACATTACGCAATGACGATATTTAAAACATTGGATGGAGATAGCAGCATTGCACTGTACTGGTTTGGCTAGGTTGGCGAGGGCCTGGAGATCTTTGTTCTTAGCCCTTTTATAAATGCCTTGAAGTGGTTACTTGAATGCTTGGCCTTATAACCGTTCCACTACATTCTTTGATGTGCCTGAAACTGTTTAGCCCACTAGGTGATCATGGCCTCACATATCTTACCATGTGTCAATGTTAGTTATCATCAGTTAGCCATTCGTCGTGCACGCTCCTTCAAGCCACTAAGTGGTTGTAGCCTCTTATATTTCCCCATGCGTTGATGGCGGTTATTTGTTTTGCGTACAACATGTGTCCCAACGGCTTTCTTGACTTAATATTTTCCTGCTTCCCTTGGACACTTTCTTCCGACTGTATCAGCCATAAAGATCTCATCTTTATGATGCAACCACTTGTCATCTTTCGAGCCATCTGATTTGACGGTGTCAAATTTGAAGTAAACAAAAAGTAACTTAAACGACAAGGGCACTTCCTCTCCTTTTATTTTCCAAGCTCTCAAATATGGCCTTAGATCTTTTCCACAATTTGAAAAAGTAATATTGGACGAATTAGATGGAACTCAACAAGAAAAACTCGCTTTTTCCTTCATGGTTTAAAAAAAATGGTTACATTACAATCATAACAGCCATTTTGAAACAGTAATGGTGGTGCCCGTTACCCGATATAGGGCCGTAAAGCCTTTTAAAATATATATATATATATATATATATATATATATATATATATATATATATATATATATATATATATATATATATATATAAACAAAATGGCATGTAATAGGTTACAGGCCCACATGGGGCCAATATGGGGCCTATACATTTTTTTTCCTTTAAAATATTTTGGTCGTTATAACCCGTATCGTAACAGCTATAAGGCTCGCCATTACAGCCCCCTTCACCATTATTGAATACCTTGTTTTTCTTAATTTAACATAACCAAATTTTCATCGACTATAACTAAATTAAAAGAAGAAGAAGAAGAAGAAGAAGAAAGCATCCAAAGGAAAGGAAGATGTAGGAAGTATAGGTGTACCTGGAAACCCCAAAATAAAGAGTATATATATCTTTTAACAATACTTCGATTTGTAGAAATAAGAACGACTTGTTCATAAATTCCATAAGAGAAATTCCCATTATCATTATAAACAAAGCAATTGCTCGCGTTCTTGTTGTCTTGCCACAACTTCAAATTGCTCGCGTTCTTGTTGTCTTGCCACAACTTCAAATTGCTCGCGTTCTTGATAATTTTCAAATGGATGCAGTTTATGGATTCATTACAACCTTTAACCTTGTCATTGGAGCAAACATCTCGAAGGCACTGATTTACCCTCTAAGAAAAGTTCACAAAAGGTTAAAATTAAAATCACATCCATCTTTCTGCATGCATAATAACAAGAACAAACTGCAAACCATACATCAAATCAAATCAATGTGCAAATGCCATATAGTAAAATCAAAGATTCTAAATACTGAGACGAAACAATCAGGTTGTAATATATACTTAAACAAAAACAGGATAGGTGTCTGACAAATCAAAGATGTGGAATTTTGTTCATCAACTTCAAGAGCTCATGGAAATTGCATTAAGTTTGTATGAAGAAATACATTCTTCATGACCCATTTACACAATTGCAAAAATGATAGAAGATTCATGCAAATGTAAGCAAAGAGAAACGATTCTCCTTTGGTTTTCTGTGTATATGAGACAACCCAAAGGGGTTGAATACATAGAGATTTACAATCATCTATACAAGGTAAATGATAAAGACAGAATCATCTATCTATGGAAATTAGATATACAAGGCATGTGGCTATACAAAGCATGTGGCCATGCGGCCTGTCTAACATCTCCCCTCAAACTAATGCTGGTCATCGACAAGTAATAGTTTGCCTGTAACAGCCCGGGTTTTTCCCAACCTGGAATTAGACGTCCTTAGGCGATGGGACAATCCTAACTCGTGTTTAACTTCTCAAACACTCAACTCAAGGGTCTTAAGTCCCTTTTCAAACCATTTTCTTCACAAATCCCACCCTTCACTACCTTGTTCTTTCAATTTTTCTAGGCACTTTTGCCCTAGACACTATCTTAAACTAGCTAAGTAGTACAACTTGGATCACTTTAGATACAAATTACAAAGGTCCAGGTACCACCTCAGACAGAAATTACTCAGGACCAAATCCTTTAGAAATTAGGCGAGAATTAACTAGTGTTATACTAGTGTGCCTGTGAAATTAGCACCAATCACTTTAAATACGATCTGCAAGACCCAAAAGTTGTAGAATCATTGACGCTAGGTTACCCTAAAGTCTAGGATCAAACTCATTACGCGGCTGCTCTTGGGAGCACATTGAAACTCCGTATCAGGTCTGGACCGCACATCGGGAGTCTGATTAACACGAAGTTAAGGACTTAGGACCGCCTTGCTGGGCTTGACAACCATCTCGGAAATCAAATCCAGATAGTGTCCCAGCGCTATTCGCTTGAGCTCAGAGTGAAGAGTGTGAGAAATGTGAAATTAATTCAAAATAAAATATCTCAAATAGTAATCTGGCACCTCTTGCTTGCGGATCAGTTTTAAGCAACCATACCGTCAGAATCAGACCAAATTACACCCTCGGATCAGGAGAAATTTCATGCACATTTACATGTACTCGGAATCTCCGATCGAGATCCGCTGACCGTTGAACTGAAACTGGTCTGCCACGCGTGATCTGAGAACCCTACTGGAACGAAAACTTAATAGAACCTAGATCCATAGTTTGTGAGCTTAAGTCCGACCTTTGGCTCAAGGAGGCCCGCCAGAAATCCTCCGTTGAGCTGAAACAGGTCCGCTTTGGTTATAACCTAAGTATACTTTGACCTGGAGTCTATTTCGGTTAGTTTTTAGGCTATATAAGGACCTTAAACCCTCTCTCATGGCAGCCATACGAATTTCAGAGAAACCCTAGAGAGAGAAGAGAGAAAAGAGAGAGAAAGTGTGGGAGCAGTGGGAGAATCTCCCTGCCACTATTCCCTGCTGCTATACGTGTTTAACCGCCTCGTTCTAATCGCTTTCCCGGCGATTCCGGCTCCGTTTCTAGGTAAGAAACCCTAACCCTAATTTGTTTTGGGGTTTTGATAGTTGTAGGTTATGAAATAGCTAACCTATTTCGTTCTATAAGTTGCCAAACTGCCGAATACGGAAGCTTAGCAAACCTATCGACTTCGTTACGATTCTACGACAAAAGGTGCGGACTTTAGGTGTATAGGTTATGGTTTTCAACGCTTTCAATGTCAGATAATGATAGATTCATGATCTGCATGCAATTGCACATGCACAAAGTGCTGTCTGTTTTCCGTTTCGATTAAAGATGAAAAATATGGAATTCTACATACTCTAGGTATTTGTAGAAAGTACCGTATACGTACAAATTTTGGAAATGTGTTTGACATGATTAATTGTTGTATGAATATATTATATGTGGATAAATTACTTGTTTGGCAAAAGGACTCGCCCTATACATGTTTTGCTTATATACACTATCTATGTTGAAATTGTGTATTCTAGAAAGTACCGTATACGTTTAAATTTTGGAGATGTATTTGCCATGATTATTTGCTGTATGAATATATTATACATGGATAAAATACTTGCTTGGCGAAAGGATAGCCTTAATACATGTTTTGCTAACATACACCATGTATGTTGTAATAGTGTATTCTAAGTGTTTGTGAAAATGACTGAATGAGTATAGAATTCTCATTCGTGTTCGACATGACTAATTGTCATGGATATATAATTGTTGTATTGGCGATACCCCTTTGACGAAAAGATTTGCCCTGAATCACGCCACGGCCACTATACGCTATATATGTTGAAATGTGTAGCCCAAGTGTTTGTGAAAATGTTCAAATGAATATGGAACTTGGATTCCTACCTTCCATGACTATCCGTCATGGGTGTACGCATGTTATGATTGGGGCAACTCCCTAGTGAAAGGATTTGGCCTAATGCCTATGTAATTAACATATGTAATGTATGTTGATGTATGTATTTTAAAGTGTTTGTTGAAATGTTTGAATGAGTAGTAGTTAGCAAATTGTAATGTATAAGGGTGTTGAGATATGATTCTCAACTTCTTTTAACCATGTGTATGTTTTCCTTGGATAGTTGTGTGATTTGGAATTGAATATGTACAAACTTATGCTTGTGTTGTGCTTCATAACATGCTCAACTGCTTTTATAATTTTATCTATGTAATGCATATGTTTAAATTCATATTTACATTGTATGATCCGTCATGGGTGATGGGGGAGTGGAGCAACGAATGCGTGCAACAGCCCTGGCAGCCCTAAACGGATAATACCAGACCTTGATTGTATGAGTTGAATCTTGATCCACTACTGCTTTATCTATCTGCAATTGATTGTGTTTGGGGCTATGATTATAGTCCAGACAATCGGTACCAAAGTTGAATTCGTGGCTGTGATTCATTTGCCATGTGAGATGTGTTCGATGAACTCGAGTCGTACTTTGGTTGGCGATAGTGGTTGGCCACACGAAGTGCTCATGCGCTTCATATCGTTCAACTTGATGTGCGCTCGAGCTAGCCGAGCTCGTCAAGTAACCCGATCTGTCTTATGTATGTTCACCATGTTTGGACGCCTCTGCTTGAACCTAGGGTACCAAACTTACCAGTGGAATCCCTTTTAACCATGGTACCTCGATCCGCTAAGACTCATGAGCCGGGCATGGTCGTATGGGACACCGTGGTCGAGCTGTCGGCCTACGGGGCCACGTGCCTCCCCGTAGTGACCAGTAAGCAACCAAACTCGTGAGCCGATTATGGTGGTATGGGACACTATATTCGTGCTGTCGGCCTACATTGATAAGGTGATGGGGGAGTGGTGCAACGAATGCAAGCAACAGCCTTGGCAGCCCTTTGTAGTGACCTCGAGCATACTCTGGAATCGCGGTGAGCCTTAGAGTTTTGCCGCGGTGTATGGAGTATGAACTAGGCTTGTTTCTGTATAGTGATGAATCGTTAAAGAGGTGATGGGGGAGTGGTGTAACCTTTGTGCGTAACAGCCCTGACAGCCTTTGCAGTGACCTAGAAGACACACCATCGTCTGAGATTAACTAGGACTGACGACCCTAGAATGGATCATGTTTGGGAATGATACAAGGGAGGTACCTTAGTTTCCCAATCCTGCTGTTTGAAATGGACTAATAATAACTCGGTAATCATGCTCATCATGCATTGCATGTGCCTGGAAGATGTGGAGCACTGAGGGATGAAAGCATGCCGCGAACGTGAGATGGTGTCGCACGAGGGAGGGTGTGGTGAGGGCATACATCATGACTGCATTCATACTTGCATTAATAAGAGTAGTTAGGAGTGTTTGATTTTACTGCTTTATCATTACTGCTTGACTGAATTGATAACATGTTAACCTATGCTTTATTGTTTTACTGAGTTGATCACTCACTCCCACGTTACGGGACGGTGTTCCAAACACCCACCAGACTTTGTCTAATTGCAGATGGCGACGCTACTCCTGAGGCGGAGCCGGACTTTTGTGACGACGAGGATGCTTTCTCGTATATGTGGTTTTTGGGCGGCTTCATGTGAGCCGTGCCTTAATCGACGGGGTTACAGGGATGTTGACTAGATGACACTACACATTGGTATAATTTGAACTGTACTTGTAATTCATTAACCTGGTAACATTATCACACTCTGGAGACTCACCACTATTTTTATATATTTTATATATCTATCACAGTCTTCCGCTTGCAATTTAACTGTCTTTGGAGTATGATATGTTGTTTTGGCTTAATCTCACTCATGTTCACTACATTAATGCAGACAACATTTAATCATCATTATCTATGTTGCATAAGTGATGTTCTGGAACTCGGGTGTTGAGTTTATGCTCGACCCCCTATTTTTCGGGATGTTACATTGCCAATTAGAAATGAGTGACGTGCAGAAATGAGGGACTTCGTGAGAATGTCTGCAATCTGATCATGGGATGCAACATGTGGAACAGAAATGAGCCCAGACTGAAACTTCTCTTGGATGAAGTGATAGTCAACTTCAATATGCTCTGTCCGTTCATGAAAAATAGGGTTAGAGGCAATTTGAATGACACTTAGATTATTTACATGTAGTGGAGTAGGATTCTGTAGATGAACGCCCAAGTCATAAAGAAGTCCATGTAACTAGACAAGTTCACTACAAGCAGCTAACATCGCTCGATACTCGGCCTCCATGCTTGATTTGGAAACAGTGGCCTGCTTCTTACACTTTCAAGAGATGAGAGAAGTGCCGAGAAAAACACAAGCCTGTGGTAGATCTTCGTGTGAGAGCGCAACCGGCCCAGTCAGCATCCGAATAAGCACGAAGGTCCAAAGTTGCCGTGGAGGAGAAGAATAATGATCGATCTAGAGTTCCACGTAGGTACCGTAGGATGCGCAACACTGCAGTCATATGAAAAGTCTGAGGAGCAGAAACAAACTGGCTGACAACTTGGACAACGTAGGCAATATCAGAGCGAGTCATTGTTAATTAAACCACACTCCCAACCAAACGGCGGTATAATGTGGGCTGCGCAAGAAGATCACCATCGTCACGACCATATTGAACGTTAAGTTCTAAGGGAGTCTAAACTGTTTTCTGATCCGTTAATGAAGCCAAAGCGAGAAGATCCTTGGTATATTTATACTGGCTGACCAGGATCCCACGTTGAGAACGTGAAAATTTAAACCCAAGAAAGTATGTTAGATGGCCGAGGTCCTTCATCTTGAAGGATGATTTCAGAACTTCCTTTAATGCCGAGATGCCAGTAGCATCGCTACCAGTCAGGAGTAGGTCGTCAACATATACGAGAACAATGACGATTCCGCGATCAGTGGTGTGCAGAAATAAGGATGGGTTAAGACCACTTTGAGTAAAGCCAGCACCCGTAACAATATCGTGAAAGCGTTGGAACCATGCCCGAGGTGTTTGTTTGAGGCCGTACAGAGTTTTCTTTAGACGACATACCTTATTGGCAGGGATTAAAGAGCCAGGAGGAGGTTTCAAATATACAGTTTCTTGGAGGTCTCCATAAAGAAAAGCATTTTTCACATCCATCTGAGCGATTGGCCAAGAACGAACGAATGATATTGCCAGAAGAGCGCGAACAGTTTTCATCTTGGCCACAGGAGCGAATGTCTCATCATAATCAATTCCGTGTTCCTGTTTGTATCCCTGAGCTACAAGCTGAGCCTTGTATCGATCCAATAATCCGTCAGACTTGAGCTTTACAGAATAAATCCATTTACTACCAATTAATTGTTGGTCAGTGGGTCGAGTGACAATGTCCCACATATGATTATCATCCAATGCAACAAGTTCTTCTGTCATAGCCTTCTTCCAACAATCATAAGTGGCTGCCTGAGTGTATGAAGTAGGAATAAATACAATATCCAAAGTAGTATTCATGGCAGACAGAGTATATCAAGTGATCAGGTTGTCGATGTACACGAGAGGAACGACGTATCAAGGTGGGTTCTGGATCGGCAACAGGTACAGTAGGGAGAGTAATAGGTGGAGGATCTGTACGTGGCCGTTGTGAGTAAATCTGTAACGGACGAGGGAGAGTACTCGAGGCAAAAGGAATGTCAGAAAAGGTGGTAAGACCAGGAGAGTTTGGTGCGTGCAGAGGAGGAACAGATGAATGAAAGGCAATATGCTAAAGAAAAACAACATGTCGTGATACCCAAACACGATGAGAGACCGGATCGTAACATCGAAAACCCTTTTGAGTTTCTCCAAATCCCAAGTACATACATTTGACTGATTTTGAGATAGTTTGTTACGTTCACGTGATGCTAGGTGAACATAATATACACAACCAAAAACACGAAATGTGGAATATGTAGGAGGTAAGGCGGTGAGAACAAAGTAGAGAGATTTACTGGTCAGAACTTTGGTTGACATTCGGTTAATCAAGTAGACTGAATGTAACATTGCTTCGGCCTAGAAAAAACGAGGAACACTCATAGCTGTCATCAGGGTGTTGGCAGTTTCAACAATATGGCGACTTTTTCATTCAGCCACCCCGTTCTGTTGTGGAGTATCAAAACAAGTGGTCTGATGAATAATCCCATGACCTTGAAGATATGTTCGAAAATCTGTTGTGAGTCAGAGCGGAGAGTTTGAACTTTTACCCGAAATTGAGTGTCCACCATGGAGTGAAATAACTTGAATTTTTCAAAAACCTGTGACTTAAAGTGCAGAAAGTAAATCCAGGTGTAACATGTGAAATCATCAATGAATATGACATAGTATCGTAACCCAGAGAGTGACATAATTGGTGAAGGACCCCAGACATCCGTATGCACTAGTTCAAACATAGATGATGATTTTGTAGTACTTAAAGGAAAGGGAATACACTTACTCTTTGAAAGACAACAGGAAGAACAAGAATAATCCAAATCACTTTTATTAAGAGAAATATTCCCTAACAGGCCAGAAGAAAATAACTGAATTAACTGATCTGAATGTGGATGACCCAGGCGAAAGTGCCAGAGTTTCCACATTTTATTTGCCGAACAAATATCTGATGACGATGGAGAAAAAAAACGAGCCGGAGTGACAGACGGGTCAAAGTCCAGCACGTACAGACGATCATGCCAGCTACCCTTCCCAAGTACCTTCCCCGTTGCCAAATCCTGCACAAAACAACAGTTTGGAAGAAATATGACTAAGCAGTTATTGGATGTAAGTTGACCAACAGAAATTAAATTGGAGGATAGGTTAGGGACATGAAACAGATCACGAAGGGTGAACTGGTGATGGGCAGAAGGAGAGAAATTTAATGATCCAACGGACTGAATGGGTAGTCTATTGCCATCCGCAGTAGAAATAGTGTGATTTCCAGTGTAGGGACGAATGGTTGCAGGCAACAGAACAGCAACAACACGTGCGCAAAACAGCAACAGAACAGAACAACAACTAGCAAAAGGGGTTGGACAGAGATAGCAAGAGGCAACGGTTGCGGACGGAGGCAGCAGGAGTGATCGGATGCAGCAGGGGCGTGCGGACGGAGACAGCACGTGCGGATGGAGGTAGCAGGTGCGTGCACAGCTCTTGTAGACAGGCCTGGGGATGATCGGACGGGGTTGTTGACGCTACAGGAGCGCAGAAGGGGCGCAGAGGTGGTCCGGAACAGGGTTTTCTAACGTAGGAGGGGCTAGATCTGTCAGGAGATGGTACCGATGATGAAGGAGGTGCCGGATCAGGATCGGTATAGCTCTGATACCATGTAAGCAAAGAGAAAACAATATGAAAGCAAAGAGAAACGATTCTCCTTTGGTTTTCTGTGTATATGAGACAACCCAAAGGGGTTGAATATATAGAGATTTACAGTCATCTATACAAGGTAAATGAGAAAGACAGAATCATCTATCTATGGAAATTAGATATACAAGGCATGTGGCTATACAAAGCATGTGGCCATACAGCCTGTCAAACAGCAAAGATATGTTCTCCTTCAACATATTCTTCAACTGAAAATACAGGTAAACACTATTGAACCAGTGCATAGAAGTGGTTTGATATTTTGCATTTCTCATTACATTCTTCGCATCCATTTGGAAAGGAATCCCAGTGATGAGATGAACTATTTCAGACAAGAAAAAACTGTGCAATTTGAACTTCCATGGGTGTATCTAATTCAACAGTGCGAGGGGATCACAAGTAAATTATTATTGCACATGTCTCTTTGCATCACTAATATCCACCCCAACAATACCAAATTAATTTATTCTTCCATTAGAAACTATACAATGAATAAAATTACATAAACTACTACAAAGTACACCTAGGCAGGAAGAATGAATAAAAACAAGAACCGTACATTGTGTGTATTTCTGTTATGTGTGCCTCAAAATTCTCTGATACATTCCTATTGTCCCAATGCAATCCATGATGGGCGCCTGAAGGGCCACCCTTTATAACCTTTGCTGGAGGGGTCTTGTGGACGATTTTTTCTTGTAAAAACCACTTTCCTTTGTTTGGATGAAACTTGTGTATTGGAGTTTTTTGGGTCTGAGCGATAATCTTTCTTTTTGTTCCCAATTGAAATAGGGTTTGAGAACACTAAAAATCAAGTGTTCACAGCTTGTAATCTTCATATGGTTAAATCTACTTGATCGTCTCATAGTCGCTTTCATGACAAACCACGTAAATTCTTGCATTATGTAATTTTCCTTATTGCGTTCACACTTTCCATCAACCCTATGATTGTGAGTTTCATAATATTTTTGTATCTATTCACATAAACATGAACATCAAAGCCAACAACAAAACTTGGAGAGGAATGATATGATTGTTGACATGAGAATATGAATAGTATTCTCGTGTCTTGAGTTTGTACGACTGTGACACATGGTTTGGTGATATGGGCTAGTCATCTAATGGGCCCACCATGCACCAAAATTTGCCCACTTTGGAAAATTCTAATAATGGTGTGCCATAAAGGCCGTTACATAAATGTAATGGTGGCAACCATTACATGTTACAGGGTCATAACGGTTGTAACAAATCCTATGAAAAAAAATGACCCATACGCCAATAATGGCTCGCTACGCCCCTTGTAAAGGCCATAATAGCCCCGTAATAGTTTATTACGGGGCAAATATAATTTTTTTTTTTTTCAATGTTATAGGGCAGATAAAAGTTTTTTGGTTCTCTTCTTTTAACAAAAAAGAGACCTTAACGGCCGTTATGAGGGCCATAACAACCATTGCCACCGGTATAATTAAGGTAACAGTGGTGGATGTTATGGCCACCATTACCGTTACAGAATACCTTGATCTTAATTAATCACTCTTAGGCCCATTTTCCAAGGAATGTTGATTGTTGTTGTATCATTTACTTTAACCATCCATCTGTGGAAGACTAATTAAAGGTTCACAATCATCCTATTTGCATTTTTCCGGGCATCGATCATCCACAATGGACCCCATCTAGTTAACATTCTAGATCATAAGACCATGGCCCGCACTTGTATGAGCTCAAGACCCAAGAACACTACTTTAAAGGAGATTTTGCAAACACTATTTCATGGGTCTCCTTTGTGATGAGGGCATCCGAGCACCTACATGAGTTTATCGAAGGAGGATGAGAGTTAAGGCCCTAACCCATCTTCATTATGGTAGGATGATCATTACATGGGGCCCAATGGACCCAATTCGAGTTCTTAGCCACATTAAAGATCCCACATACATGATTGAGCATCTTTGAAGACCCTACATTGGAAAGATGCATGTGGGTTGCTTATTTGGAACTGATTAATACATCTTTAGACTGTTTGGGGACGTCACCCAGCCTGACTTGGACCACATCTAGACGTTACAAACATTAGACCATGCAGTTAGATATCTTGGACACATCAATTTGGTGATATGGTCCGTTAGATATGTTCGGAGACTCGGGTTTAGGTGCACGAACACTCTAGTCTGCACATTCGAGCCATGGACACATTGGACCACATTCACCCAAGCCATGGATCACATGTGGACATGTGGACGTACCTGTTGCACGTTGGAGATCATCCTTGTGCCGTGTGACACATCTTTATTTCTGATTAATTTTTCAGTTTTATTTTAGATTATTAGATATTGGCCGTTAATAGATTCGGACGGTCAAGAATAGTTCTGAACTTAGAGTTTTCTTAGGTTTTCTTATATATATTTGTTTGAGACTTGAGAATTGAGATGATTGACATGTTGAATGAAATTTCTCACATTGCCTCTTCGAGCAAGAAAACTTCCTATGAATGGAATTCGGTGTGAAGCCATGGAGTGATTCCAAGTTATCTTTTGTATTCATATTAGGGTATTTTCTTCATTCTCTCTCTCTCAAACCCTTTTTTCCCGTTGAATATTTTTCTCTCTTCTTTCTTAAACCCTAGTTCCACCATCATCAACCCAACTCATCACCGTCCAAACCAACCCAGCCCCACCACACTGTTTGTATGATTGTATGGACGTGCCCGTACACTAAATAGACCTATCCATATAACAACCGTACAGCCGAACAACCTCCCCCTCATTGATCATTTTCTCTTCTTCTCTATTTTATAAAACCTAACCCTAGCCCTAGCTTTTAAAAAAATCCTGAATTCCCAATTTTTTATTTCCAAACTCAAACCCTAATCCATTCAAACCCTAGCAAAGCACAATGGAATCCTCAAATCTAGAATGAATCCTATGCTAGATGGAAGTTCTACCTTCCATTGGGCCATTTCTGATTAATAGCCTTAAGGATCTATGTTATGGGATTGTGATGTGATCTTGAACTTGAGCTTAATTGAATATTTGATTTCTCTAGATTTGTAGTATATTAGCTTTATTTTATGTTTTGATTTACTTTAGTAATCCGTTAGTTAATTTATTTGCATCATCCTAGTTTAGGCCATCCATCCTGCATCAAATTTTGGTATCAGTGCCAGGTTAGCATAGGTTTTAGTAAGTCCATTGCATTTAGAGTCTAGGTTTTTCATATTGTCGAGTCTACAGTTATCAATTTTTTCCATCTTAATCACATTGCGTTTAGGGAATTTAGTTGTCAATCCTTCCCAGCTAGCGTGCCTAGTTTATGCCCACCCATAGTGGGCGTGGTTTTAGTCTACACCCCACAATGAATTCGAAAAAGCTTGCTGAGGCTATCAAGGCCATCAATAACCGTCTCGCAACGATCAAGGACATGAGAGAGGGCATGGCCAAGGTGTTGGCCGTGGTGGGGGGCGTATAGCGTACCTAACTGCCCCTTGGTGAGTACCAAACCTACTACGATCCCAATAAGCGAGTGATGAAGAGCGCAAAGATTGAAGCGTCGAGTTATGTCGATCGCTTAGACCCAAAGGCATTCCTCGACTGGCTTGCAGACATGGATCATTTTTTTAGTGGTACGATATGTCTGATAGCCGTCAAGTAAGGCTCACCAAGATGGAGTTGGTGGGTCAAGCCAAATTATTTTGGACGAATATTGAGCGGAATATTGAGAGGTCTGGTGAAGATCCAATCTCACAGTGGAGTGAGATGAAAGAGATCCTGAAGGAAAAGTATCTTCCCCTCTCTTACCACCAGAGGCTCGTGGATCAACGACAATCCCTCCGTTAAGGATCTATGCCCAGGGTTGATTAATCGCAAAATTCGATGAGTATATGATGAATGTAACATCAAGGAGGACCCGTTAATCACCCTTTCACACTTTAGAATGGGCCTCCAACCCAAGCTTCAGCGTGAGCTCATTCCCAACGACATCAGCACCTTAGAGCATGCATATCAAGTGATACAAGAACTCAAGTGGTATCTAAAACCGCAATTCATGAAGTGATTTAACTCACACGATTCCAATGTCAAGGCCACTCCCCAAGGAGTTAAGCCTAATTTTGGGAGTCATTTAAAAGCCTCTACTAGCACTTCATCCAACAAGCGGGATGTGAAGGATAAAGGTTTAGGTAGTACCAGCTCGAGGGGAGGTAAGCAACCGCAGTGTTACGACTGCCAAGGAGACTGCCATTTCGCATACCAATGTCCTACGAAAGAGCAAAATAAGGCCCTCGTGATTGGTGAGTTGGATGGGGATGATCAAGGCGATTATGAAGAAGTCTATAAGCCTGAAGTTGGTGTTAGTGATAAAGAAGTTGAGGCCACGCCACTTACAGTTGTTAGATGCGCCTTGGCCTAGGACAAAAAGGGAGTGATGATTGGCGCAGGAATTCAATTTTCTATACTTACACCAAGTGTAGCAACAAAAACTGTAAAGTAATTATCGATAGTGGCAATTACACCAATGTATTCTATGCTAGCATTGTATCTCATTTGGGTTTGAAGCCCGTCCCTCACCCTCAATCCTATCGAGTTTCATGGGTTGATGCGTCCTTGATGTCGGTTTCTCAGCGGTGTCTTGTTCCATTAAGTTTTCTTCCTACAAGGACACATTGTGGTGTGATGTTTTGCTTACGGATATAGGCCACATCATTTTAGGTAGAAGTTGTATGATCGTGATGTGGCACTATTCGGCAGTTCGAATACATGATCTTTTATTTACGAAGGTAAGAGGATCGGTTAAATTCTCTTCAGCCCAAAAGCGCCTTAGAAAAGGATGTAAAGAAGGGTGAATCGAAATATGTGAAGAAGCCTCAACCTAAGTCTCTCCACATAATAAATGCCAAAGAGTTTGAAAGAGAGGCTGGAGTTTATTCGATGGTGTATGAAGATGTTATCTCCGAGGTTAGTGTAAAGTTGACACCTGAGGTAATTCCGGTACTGGAGGAGTTCCATGATGTTTTCCTAGAGGATCTACCAAATGAGCCTCCACCCATGTGAGACATTCAACATGCTATCGATTTAGTCCCCGAGTCGACTCTACCAAACCTGCCCCACTACCAAATAAACCCCGCGGAGCATGCGGAATTGAAGAAGCAAGTTAATGAGCTTCTTAAGAAATGGTTTATTAAGGAATGTTTGAGTTCGTGAGCCATGCCAACCCTCCTCATGCCTAAGAAAGATGGCACGTGGCATATGTGCATGGATAATTCGGCCATCAACAAGATCACAATCAAGTATCGGTTTCCTATACCGCATCTTGACGACGTATTAGATATGATGGCCAGTGCCACGATCAACTTCCATGTTAGATATGATGGCCAGTGCATCATTGAGCATCTTTAAAGACCCTACACTAGAAAAATGCATGTGGGCTGCTTATTTGAAACTGATTGATACACCTTTAGAGTGTTTAGACGTCACCCAGCTTGACCTAAACCACATCTGGATGTTACAAACGTTAGACCATGCAGTCGGATATCATAGACACATCAATTTGGTGATCCAGACCGTTGGATACATTCAGAGACTCGGGTTTAGGTGTACATACACTCTAGTTTGCACATGCGAGTCATGGACATGTTGGACCATATTCACCCAAGCCGTTGATCACATGTGGACGTGTGAATGTACTCGTTGCATACTGGAGATCACCATTATTCCGTGTGGCATATCTTTATTTTTGCTCTATTTTTCAGTTTTATTTTAGGTTATTAGATATTTATGTTTTGATCTTGACTGTTAATAGATTTAGACAGTTAAGAATAGTTCTAGACTTAGGGTTTTCTTATATATATTTGTTTGAAACTTGAGACTTGGGATGATGGACATACTGAATGAAATTTCTCATAGTACTTCTTTGAGCAAGAAAACTTCATGTGAATGGAATTTGGTGTGAAGCCATTGGAATGATTCTAAGTTATCTTTCTTATTCCTATCAAGGTATTTCTTACTTCTCTCTCTCAAACCCTCTTTCTAATTGAATATTTCTCTCTTCTTTCTCAAACCCTAAGTCCACCATCATCAACCCAACTCATCACCGACCAAACCGACCCTGTCCCACCACACCATCGTAAGACCGCACGAACATATCCATACAACATCCGTATAGCCGAACCTCCCCCTCATTGATCCTTTTCTCCTCTTCTCTATTTTATAAAACACTAACCCTAGCCCTAGCCTTTTATAAAACCCTAAATTTCCAATTTTTTATTTCCAAACCCAAACCCTAGCAAAGCGCAATTGAATCCTCAAATCTAGAATGAATCCTATGATAGGTGAAAGCTCTACCTTCCATTGGGCCATTTCCAATCAATAGCCTTAAGGATCTATTTTGCGATATTGTGATGTGGTCTTGAACTTGAGCTTAATTAAACATTTGATTTCTCTAGATTTTTGGTAGATTAGCTTTATTTTATATTTTGATTTACTTTGTTAATCCGTTAATTAATTTATTTGCATCATATTAGTTTAGGTCATCCGTCCTACATCACTTTGTTTCTTGTCTGTGGAAGTCGACTGATTTTTTTGAGGAGGTGGTTGCTCTTTGCCAGAACCAAGTGTTCAGAGATGAGCATGTAGGAAAGCTAATGCCAAGGCAGATGAAATTACTAAGGCAAGTCTTGACAGAGTGTTAGTTTATATTGAAGACGGAAGAAGGTCCGGTCCTAGATGAGTTGTATTTTCTTCCATTTTGTTCCGAATTACTACTTTGCCTTTTTCTCTCTTGCTCTGTGTTTTTTTCTTGCTCATTGTTTCTTTCCTTTTTCTTCTCTTTTAATAAAATTCTCATCACTCATTAAAAAAAAGATGATTGCAAGAACATAAGAAGAAAAGTACACCACATTATATCAATAAATAATAAAAGCTTCCAAAGGCATAGTGTAGCATGATTCATGACATTTGTAAAGTAGTGAGGCGCAGTAACCCACTCATAGTTGCACAAAGCATGAAGCGAATTGGTAACAAATTTGGATGTAGGAGCAGCAAAACGTCTGTTCAAAATGTAAACAAGTATAAATAGGAAGGAAGTGTGGGTGGGAGCGAGAATTCGAAGCACGATTCGAAGTGGGAGCCCTAGTTATAAGGATCCTGCAACTAAGAACCGACTGCTCATCATCATCTAAGCCTTATCCCAACTATTTGGGGTTTGGCTACATGAATCCCGTTCTACCATTCCACTCTATCAAAGATCATATCCTCAGTTTGACTGCAGTAACTAGATACTAATGTTGCAAAAAGATTTCACTAACCTGTACTCCAAAGAGATACCAAAATGACCCCACGGCATGCCCAGACAATACAAAAATCAGAAGATTAATGACGAAGTTTGCCCATGCTGACTCAAATATGAAGCCACTAGCAGATTGACTCGCAAGCAATGGTAGAAATCTTATTATCCTCGGTATATAATTAAGAATAATCGTGGCACGTAGAAGATTCTTTGCATGATTTTCCACTGATGATTTCAAGTACTCAATCACAAATATCATGATCTTCATACCAAGGATAACAAAAAAGTTAGTAGAGCACAATAAAAAATTTAGGACATTTTCTCATATCAAAATCAACTAGTCGGTAAGCAGGCCTGCCCTGGAGATGACCATGCCCAAAAACAGGCTGTTCCACTCATCAAAGATGCTGCAAGTGCATGCTTAATGTGGACAGTTGGTACCTTTTTATACCATCCACTGCTTTCTAACAATACTAGGCAACTTGATGAGCTGACCAGCCCGATTTTCAGACCAGGTCTTCTAAACTTTGAGGTCCACCTGATGCCTGGGTCAGATGTTCCACACACATAAAACCCAATAAAAAGCATAATGCTTCCCCACCATTGCAATAAATATGATTCAGTAAATTCTTTTTATCGAATAAAAAGATAATTGGTAGTGAACCATAAAGAAGGATAAAGCATAAAGGAACTAAAAGCCTGTTTGAATTGGTGGAATCCATGAAGTAGATTTAGAAAGGAAAACATCATATCTAAGGAACATCGTAGATAACATAATCCATGTAAAAGAATCCTACAAAGGTAGTTTTCTGTAGTTTCCAAGAGAACCATAAAGAAGGATAAAGCATAAAGGAACTAAAAGCCTGTTTGAATTGGTGGAATCCATGAAGTAGATTTAGAAAGGAAAACATCATATCTAAGGAATATTGTAGATAACATAATCCATGTAAAAGAATCCTACAAAGGTAGTTTTCTGTAGTTTCCAAGATTTCCTGGGAAATGTAGAATGGTCAATAGGTCAAAAAGAAAATTCTCTCTCTAAAAGTGCATTAACGGATGTCAGGATGTGGGCCATACCACTGTACGGCCCACCTAAACACCTAGACTTTGTTTTTGGTTATTTTTTCCTACTATTAGTGGTTTATTTTGGTATGGGATGCGTTGGGTATTTTTTTCTTTTGTTAATAAGAGTATTTTTGTCATATTGACTTTTATTATAAATATAAAGGGGAGAAGTTGATCATCGAGCCCTAACTTTTTTTTAATTTTATTTTTTATTATATATTTTTATCCAGCCCTAACTCACCTTTCCTCTCTTCTCTCAACTTTCTTCCCTCTCTTTTCTTCTCCTCTTCTACTTTCTCTAATTTATAATTCTACATGGTATCAGAGCATCATTGTTCATGATCTAATCCATCTTTCTCCATTCTATCCAATAATTTTTTCATTTTTCATTTTATTTTTAGTCTCTACATCCCTCTTGAGCTGAAAATATTTTGAGAAACTTTTTGTGTGCCAAACTTTAATAATGGTTCATGTGTGAAAAGGGGAAGAAGTGTTCATGATCATCACCTCTCATGTGTGGGACGCATAGACGTGTGGGCTAATTGCCTTTGTCGGATGCCATGTTTGTGATCATCAACTCTTGCAATTTGTTGGAACTTGTGGACATGTGAACCGTTATTCTCTTCAAATGTAGTGTGCATAAAGTGTGAAGTGTACAGGTTGGGTGTCCATTGGTCACAAAAGGTTAGCCTGTGTTCGTATAAGCTTGCAATATATATTCTAGTCTCTTGTCCTGGATAGAAGAGAAAAGTAATTTGAGAACTAGATTTATAAATCCATCTGATTTTTTAGGGGTCCAAATAACCTCTATTAAATTCAATGGAACGAATTATCTTCAATGATCCAAATCAATCTAACTGTTTTTAACTACCAAGGGAAAATTAAAATACTTGACCATTGAAAAGTCCAATGAGAGTGCTGGTGCTTATGATCAATGGATCTAGGAGAATGCTCGGATTATGACGTAGTTGTGGAATAATATGGAACCTTCCATTTGTGAATGTAATGTTTTGGGAAACTACTAAAAAAGTGTGGGATGAATTACAAGAGATGTATTCATCTATAAAAAAAACATCTCTCAGACGTATTAGCTATTTTAGGAAATATATGGGCTTCAAGAAGGAGATAAATCACTGGGTGAAATATTATTCAAAACTTAAAAGGCATGTGGGAGGGGCCAAATGTGTATCAACCCCTTAGTAGTGATTTAAATAGGCAACATCAGCAATGAGAGGAGTTCAGTGTGGTGAAATTTTTATCCATCTTAAAACATGAAAATGAATTGGTTCGTGTACAAATTTTTTGTGGAAAGAATGTGCCATTTCTGAATGAAGTGTATGCTCGCCTCTAACATTTATCTCTTGGCTCTACAGGTGGATCCAATGATAACTCTACTTTAGCAACCTTTACTAGTTAAGGTTGAGGTAGTGGTCGTGGTGAAGTAGGAAGAGGTTGTAAACCTAAGAAGTGCACCCATTGTGGGCTTACAAATCATTTTATTGAAAAATGTTGGGATTTTCATGGAAAGACAGCATAGGCTAATCGAGCATCTCACATTGAAGAGAGCAATAGGTCTCATCTGACTACTTCTATGTCAATAACTCAATAGTCACATATGTCTGAAGAGATGGTTACGCTTACTTAAGAAGAGCGTTCTAAGTTGTTGAAAATCTACAAAATTGGCCTGTTCCTACTATTTTTGTTGCTACTTTCACTCCTACAGCTACATTTGTGACCTCACATATAACCTATTTAAGATCCAATTCCCTGCTCCATGGGTCATTAACTCCGAAGCATTTGACCATATGACAAGTGAGTCTAGAGTGTTCTCCTCCATTGATACATTGTAAACGGGTTCAGTTGTCCTTTTGAAAGATAGTACCCAGTCCAAAGTATGTGGAAGGGGTATTGTTCACCCAAGTTCTCCCCTCTCATTGCCATTTGTCCTTAATATCCTCAAATTTCTTCTATGTATTTTGTCTGTAACAAGCTTACCAAATATCTTAACTGCTTTGTGACTTTTTATCCTTCGAATTGTGTTTTGCAAGATCTAAAGGTGAAAAGAAGATTGGTGGATGACATAAACATGATGGGTTGTGCTATCTTGACCATGAAGTTGTTGGAACAGCAGTATAGAAGAACATCTCTCCTTATCAATGGCACTGTCGCCTCGGTCACTTATCCTTGAAGATTCTCAAAAGTGTTATTTCCTTGTCGTCTCTATCAGTTCTAGAGTGTAAAGCATGTGAGCTTAGTAAACATCATCATGTTCCTTTTTCACCGCGTGCAGAAAAGCGTAGTTTATTTCCTTTATCTATAGTCCATTAAGATGTTTGGGGACAAGTCAAAATTTCTAGTAGGTTAGGTTATTAAATATTTTGTTACATTTGTTGATGATTTTTCATGAATGACTTGGATCTACCTAATGAAAGATGGACCTAAATTATTCTCTACTTTTAAGATCTTTCACATGAAAGTACAAAACCAATTTAATTCAAAAATATTTGTGTTTCGTTAAAATAATGCCAAGAAATATATGTCCTAATCTTTTAGTCTGTATTTTTCTGAAGCAGGTATATTGTATCAACATCATGTCGACCCACACCCCAAACAAATGGTGTTGCAGAGCGAAAAATCATCACGTGCTTGAGGTGACTCATGCTTTATTAATTCAAATGAATATTCCCAAAAGTTTTTGGAGTGATGCAATATTTATGGTGTGTTTTCTAATAAATTGAATGCCCTCAATTGTTTTAATGGGTAAATCCCCTCATGAAGTTTAACTCACAGATACTCCGTTATGTTCTTTACCTCCCAAAGTTTTTGGATGTATATACTTTGTTCATCAATTAGAGTTAGACCATGTTGAATTAGATCGTAGTGCTATTAAATGTATTTTTCTTTAGTATTCCCAAACACAGAGGTTATCGTCGTTACAATCCTTCCTTCAAAGACAATGTGTGTGCAAATGTAACATTCAGTTCTTCTCAAAAGACAATAAATCTCTTGATGTGGAAGCTATGCCAGTACCTTGTTGCAGTTAAAGAAGATATAATCCAATCTCTTCCCTCCGCTAACTCTTCCATTCTTACTATGCCTCAACTGAAAGTCTACTCATGACGAAAACAAACAGATAGTGCCTCCAATCGTGATGTGTTATCCATCATATTCTCTTCCAAGCCTAGTGATTCAGTGACTTCTCCAAATAGGGTTGGTGTTCTTATTGCCTTGAGAAAATGTAAGCATGCATGTACTGATCACCCTGTCTCCAAATATGTATCCTTTCAATGTTTATCTCCCACTTTCCACAGATTTGTCCTATCCTTGTACTCTCATTCTATTCATAGGTCATACCGGGAAGCATTGTTACATAAGGGATGGAAGTAGGCGATGGAAGAAGAAATGACTGCTCTTTTTTCAAATCAATACTTGTGAACACACCAATTTACTTACCAGTAAACATGTTGTTGGTTTAAAGTGGGTGTACACCATTAAGTTTCACCCTGATAGTACGGTTGAAGATTTGAAGTCTCTCTTAGTTGCGAAGAAATATACTCAAACCTCTGGTGTTGATCATATTAAAACATTCTCTCCTATTGCCAAGTTGAACTTTATCTGTTGTTATCCTCTCTGCAGCCATTAATCATGGCTAGCCCCTCTTCCAACTAGACATAAAAAAACTCTTTCTTCACGTGATCTCGCAGATGAGGTCTATATGGAGCAACCACCTGAGTTTGTTGCTCAAGGGAAATCAGACAAGGTTTGTAAACTAAACAAAGTGATTTATGGCTGAAACAGTTACTGTGTGCATGATTTGACAATTTTAGTAAGGTTGTATTGAACTATGGCTTTGCTCAAAGTCATTATATCTTTATACAGAAAGGCACCTCGGGTCTTATCATATTAGTGGTGTATGTTGATGATATTAATGTTACAACAAGTGACAGTAGAGGAATGGTTAAGCTTAAGAAGTATCTTCAGAGGTATTTTCTCACAAAAGATCTTAGTAATCTTTGATATTTTCTTAGCATGGAAGTTGCCAAATCTAATGAAAGAATTAATCTTTTTTAATGAAAATATGTTCTAGATGACGATTTGTTCATGAAGATGAGTCTTCTTCATACCAAGCCAATTGATACACCAATGGATTTGAATAACAAGCTAGTTGGTGATTAAGGTGATGTATTCAAAGACCCAGGGAGATATAGAAGACTGGTTGAGAAATTTATCTATTTAACTATTACTTGGTTGGACATATCTTATGCCATGAGTATGGTGAGCCAATTTATGAACTCTCCAAGGGCACCTCACATGGATGTAGTTGTACAAATTCTATGGTATCTTAAAGAAGCGCTAGGACAGTGACTTTTGAACAGACAAAACAATCATCTTTAGATTATAGGGTACTCTAATGCAAACTGTGCAAGTTCTTTAATAGATAGGCGATCTACCCGTGGGTATTGTACGTTTGTGGGAGGAAATTTAGTTATATGGAAAAGTAAGAAGTAGTGTTATGGCCCGATCAAGCACTAAAGCATAATATAGAGCAACAATGCATGGTCCTTGTAAGTTAGTGCAGATCAAGAAACTATTGTCGGAAATGAGGTTTACAGTGAATCGACCTACGCAATTGTTTTGTAATAATCAAGCAACATCCCACATTATAAACAATCATGAGAGAACTAAACATATTAAAGTTGACTGTCAACTCAAACATTAGAAGGTCTCCAGTGGAGAAATTTATATGCCATGTATCCGGTTTCAAGGTGAACTAGCTGATGTGTTCACCAAGGCCCTTAGTCACAGACTCACGATCAATTTATACCCACATACTCCAAGCTTGGCATCGAAAACATCTACGCTCCAGCTTGAGGGGGACTGTTAACGGATGTGGAGATGTGGGCTATAGCATTGTACGACCCACCGAGATTTGTTTTTAGTTCTTTCTTGTTATTAGTTGTTTATTTTGGCCTAAGACGAGTAGGGTATCTGTGCTTTTGTTATTAAGGGTTTTTTTTTTTTTTTTTGTTATATTGACATTTTATTAATATAAAGGGAAGAGGGTGGGAATCTAACCCTAGCTCACCTTTCCTCTCTTCTCCCAACTTTCTTTTTTTCTCACTTTTCTTCTCTTCTTCTCTTTAATCAATAATTCTACGATGTGGAAATGAGGATATCAAATTTTTTGGAGGAAATGGAAAGTTCTTTTTTTGAGAAAAATCGTGGAAATGAATCTTGTTTTCCACGGTGTACTTTATTGTCACAAAAGGCAGAAAATGTCACATTAGTGGAAAATTACTTCTTTTCCATGTTAGGAAACTTGATTCCATCAATCCAAACAAGCCCTAACAGAAAATATGACACTATTACGCAAGAGGGAAGCCATACCTGCGGTAGTGGTAATACAACAAAAATATCGAGTAGAAAGTAGCCACACAGGTAATGAAGAGCAATTTTTTTTGGTTGATCAACTAAAACTCCAGCACCCACCACTCTTGATTCAGGAGCAATGTAAGCCAACCTGAACTGCAGCCCGCAAATATTTTTTATATATTGGTCATTGCATGCTTTTTGCAAAAGCTTCATTTTATATCTAATGAATTGAAATTAGAAAATTTGGACCCAAATTTCATCAATGCAAGTTGTGATGTGTTTGTGTGACCCATCGGGAGCTGAAATGTGGAATTTCTTAAGTAGAGGCTGTGAAGTAATTACTTGGGCCTAGGAGATGAGCACTATGTAAACTGGCAAATCATGCTAGTGAGATCAGATGAATGGTTTGAGACCATTAGTCCCAAGTGGCCACCATATGGCTTGATTGCTCTGGTTATTAAACCACTACACATGCATAGTGGGGTCCACTTGATGAACAACTAGGTTCTCAACAAACTAAAAAATTTGGCACATTTGAGGTGCTTTCCACATTTGCGCACCAGTGCATTGCATGGATTCCATACTTGTGATCAAATAGAATGGTAGAAACGAAATGCACAAAACAAATGATAAAGAAAATTCCATCCCTGAAATCACAAATCAACATCATCATCTAAAAGTATTAGCCCAACTAATTGGAGTTGGCTACATAAATCCCGTTCTACCATTCCACTCTGTCAAGCGCCATACCTTCAGTTAGACCCCTAAAATCATAAATGAATTCCGAAATAAATAATCTAACCATGGCTTACCTGTAGAAGTATGTGAAAAAAGTAGATGAAATCAGTAACGCTTCTCACAATCACAATTGATTTTGCCAAGGACCAATCAAAGAAAATACACTTCTCATCCTGTGTAAAAATAAAATTAGATAGTTAGAAATATGGAAAGAAACAGCATATATAACTAAAAAGTTGTCAATGGACTGTGCTAGCCAGTTGGGCTTAGGGGCCTGGCCTGCTATTGGTTGGGTCAGGCCCCAACTTTTGACATGTTGGCCCAGCCTGGACTTGATTTCAAGGCCCACAAAATGGTCGCTATTGACGGATCCTAGCAATGGTAATCATGCATTATATGCAGCAATGAATATGAATGCATAAAAATTTCAGCTCAATCTCCAGGTACTCCATGGACCTAAATAAAAAACTAGAGGAATAATATGATCCTTGCTCCAAGGATTTGCACAACATGCTCAAGTTTTCAGTTTGTACAAGTGGGCCCACAGTTTATTAATCCAAACCACTGGTCCCAAAATCTCTCATGCTCATGGAGTGAGTAAATTTTTTTTTTGCCACCTCTCTAATAGAGATGTGACCCACCACTAGGGGTGCAAGTTGGGCGGGGTTGCATCAGGTTCAGGGTCAACCAAACTCCAACCCAAACTAAGGACCCAACCCACAACCCTACCCGACCCTAATTCCAACCCGAGGTGCCCAACCCAAATTCCTCTATATTCAACCCAACCCGACCCGACCTGACTAAACCTGAGTTCTGACCCAAATACACGTGATTATTCCCGACCCAAATTTTCTCAACCCAAACCCAACCTGATTTCAAATCGGGGGCATTTTCCAACCTGAACCCAACCCAAGGACCTCGACAACCTGACCCAACCCAACCTGAACTCGGGTTGACCCTAATTGAGTTGCAGCCCAACCAATTATGGATGGACTATGCTCCCCAAAACTCCCAAATTTGAGGTTCCTTCCATTTGAATGCAGACTAGTGCGACATTTCTCTTCTTAACCATCAATTTCCCGGCTAGGACTTGAAATATTAGGATCATTCCATGTGTATATTTTCTGAGTTTTACTAGATTCTAAAGTCCAAGTAGTAATCATGTAACCAAATCCTTTACACATGAGGATGAATGATTCAATAGCTTATACATGAGGATGATAGTCAATAATAGCATATGAGTTTAGAAGAATCATTAAAGATTAAGAGTTTTAATCCACAAATACTTTTAATACTAGTTACCCTATTGGAATAGGAGGAATCTGCAGGAAGAGAATTTGTTTTGCAAAAAATCATAGTTTTCCACTATTTAGATTTTTTTTAAAAAAAAGTTATGGAATCCCCAATTCCATTTCCAATCTATTTATTCTGGTTTTGAAATCATGACTACAATTCTCCAAAAAATCACTATTTCATACTATTTGGATCACAAGAAACTCTGAGAAATCGACTCTAGCATTTACTGAGGATTTCTCTTGGAAAAAATCATAATTACTTTTTCCACAAAATCACTGTTTCGATTGCAAGAAATGGTGAGGAATCTTCAATACCATTTCCACTATATTTATTATGGTTACATTTTTCCATGTCCTCACCTCGAATTCTTCCAATCCAAATGGCCCTAAATTTAGACGTCAAAGGTGTTTGAGTAATTGGCTCTTCTCTCACACCACTTTGATGTAATTCCGAAGTACAACAAACCCGGATCAACCCTAGGTATTAGAAATTCGGATCTAATACCACCGTCAATCCGTGCTCTTTGCAGAAGCACTTTTAATGAAGATGGAACAATCACAATAATTAGAATAACCAAAACAATCAAGCAAACAACCGTAGAACACAAAATATTTTATGTGGAAGACCCTTGCGGGAAAAAGCTACAGCACAAAGCGACAAACATCCACTATAATCAAAACCCTAGAGTTACACTGTAAACTGTGAAGCCAAAAAGGTTTTCTGTATTTGAGACAACCCAATGAGGTTGAATATATAGAGATTACAACCATCTATACAAGGAAAACAATAAACTCAGAATCCTCTACCTATGGAAATAAACTATACAAGGTATGTGAGCTGTCTAACATCCCCCCTCAAACTAATGCTGGTCATCAACAAGTAATAGTTTGTCAACTAGAAAAGAGTGACGTGCAGAAGTGAGGGACTTGGTGAGAATGTCGGCAATCTGATCATGGGATGCAACATGTGGAAGAGAAATGAGCCCAGACTGAAATTTCTCGCGGATAAAGTGACAATCAACTTCAATATGCTTCGTCCGTTCATGAAAAACCGGGTTAGAGGCAATCTGAATGGCACCGAGATTATTGACATGGAGTGGAGTGGGATTCTGTAGAGGAATGCCCAAGTCTGAAAGAAGTCCACGTAACCAGACGAGCTCACTACACGCAGCGGACATCGCCCGATACTCGGCTTCTGTGCTTGATTTGGAAACAGTGGCCTGCTTCTTACACTTTCAAGAGATGAGAGAAGTGCCGAGAAAGACACAATAGTTAGTGGTAGATCTTCGTGTGAGAGCGCAACCGGCGTAATCAGCATCCGAATAAGCACGAAGATCCAGAGTCGCCGTGGAGGAGAAGAACAGGGATCGATCTAGAGTTTCACGAAGATACCGCAGAATGCGCAACACCACAGTCATATGAAGAGTCCGAGGAGTAGAAACAAACTGACTGACGACTTGGACAGTGTAGGCAATATCAGGGCGAGTCATAGTTAAGTAAACCAAACTCCCAACCAAACAGCGGTATAAGTCGGGCTGTGCAAGTAGATAACCATCGTCACGGCCATAGTGAACGTTAAGTTCCAAGGGAGTCTGAACTGTCTTCTGATCCATCAATGATGCTAAGGCGAGAAGATCCTTGGTATATTTACGCTGGCTGACCAGGATCCCACGGTTGGAACGTGAAAATTCAAGTCCAAGAAAGTATGTTAGATGGCCGAGGTCTTTCATCTTGAAGGATGATTGCAGAACTTCCTTTAAAGCCGAAATGCCAGTAGCATCGCTACTAGTTAGGAGGAGGTCGTCAACATAGACCAGAACAATGACAATTCTGTGAGCAGTGGTGCGCAAAAATAAGGATGGGTCATGACCACTTTGAGTAAAGCCAGCACCCGTAACAACATCGTGAAAGCGTTGGAACCATGCCCGATGTGTCTGTTTGAGGCCATACAGGGCTTTCTTTAGGCGACATACCTTATTGTCAAGGATTAAAGAGCCAGGAGGAGGTTTCAAATATACGGTTTCTTGGAGGTCTCCATGAAGAAAGGCATTCTTCACATCCATCTGAGCGAGTGGCCATGAGCGAACAGAAGATATAGCTAGAAGAGTACGAACAGTTTTCATCTTGGCCACGGGAGCGAAAGTCTCATCATAATCACTCACCTTCTTCGATTACAGAATTACCCGATCTCCCCTTGCAATGCGTACCTAAGAAAAATCCTAGCCCCTTGAGAAAATCCCTTACCAAGCCCTTATAAGTGTTTAAAACCCTCTCGCTTCGCAAAACCCTTGCCCTTAAAGAGAGAACACTCGTTCGTTTTAAGCCCTAATAGGGATTAAGCTTAAATACCCCGATTTCTGCAAAACCATGAACTAAACCGAACACAGTCGATCAAAACTGATGGAACCTTTGGTTGGACCGAAACAAACCTACTTACACTCATCGGTTGACCAAAAACATGCAAATCTTCACGATGTTCAATCTATGATCCGCCCACTAGTTCGGTCGAACCAAGGGATACCGATCAAACCGGCAATGGCCTTCTCTGCACTCTCAGATTAGCAGAATCCAAGGCATCCCGTACAACAAAAGGCGAAAAAACTCAGCTTTCAATAGGTTAGGTCAACAAGTAGCATTCTTACCAAAGAATGGTCCGATAAATCAAGCACATATAAATATATATATATATATATATATATATATATATATATATATATATATACACACACACACACACACACACACACACAAATAATTGACAGATTCTTGTGTTTCCCAATTTTTTTTTTCCTTTCTCCTTATATTTTTTCACATTTTTGGCCAAAAAAATTGTGCCAGTATCTTATCATTTTTATCTTGGCTGATAGGCCCTCCAATACATATATTCAGAACTTTGCTGATAAAGCTAAAAACACATAAACAAACCTGGTAATACAAATTCTCATCATCTATTCAAGGTAAAGATGTGAAAAGTTTTAAATGCAATCTAAATTGTATGTCGTTAATTTGGAAGAGAACAAAATTATACCTTTTGCACGGACAGTAGAAAGAAAAATAGTGGGTCCACGAAAATCACCACCAAGCAAAAAATGGCAATAAATTGATTCCATTGTTGAACAACCTTGGTATGAGGATTCACGATGCCAGGAATACATCTTTTTAGAGAGGAAAATGATTTTTGTGCCCAACCTTTGTCATCCCCATAAAGTGCATTATGCATCTGTATAAAAAGATAATCAAACACATTCATAAGGTATAAGCACACTCCATGAACATGTGACTGAATATTGTCAGTAGGATGAAAACTGTAATGGCTACTCCAAAGAGTAGGATTCTTAGTTCTACTCCCTACACATACCAATGTAGCATGCATGTTTGAGATCAAGGTCATTCTTTTGGGGGCCCCATTGGATATGTGCCATAGCCCAAAAATCAGGTTGGTCATGACATCATGTGTGTGAGAAATGTAAGAAATGGAAAGCTGAAAACATGACCAATTTTCTACATTTAATGTACATATTTAACCCACCCGACCAACAGAATCGTCTCAGTTTTGGGCCACAACACATACACGGCGGAGCTGCCTGCCCAGATTCCTGCATAAGCTTACAACGTGTGTTGAAAACAAGACGAGAGTGATTTTGGTATTAGATACTTTGAAATACTAGTAGGAAATATATAACTGAATCCTGTTTTACTAGAAAGACATTCATGAAATTCTAAAAATTTCTTGATCTCATCATAATATATTGCTTGTGTATTGTAAAAATCATAAGTAATAACAATTTCATTATTTTAGCATGTTGACAGATTAAAAATAATGCCTAACAATATTTCATTATACAGCTAAATATAAGTATCTGGTTATAAGAGGAATACGTGCATTCATATTGCTGGATTACACAGCTAGATAAGAAGAGCGCCCTCGGCGAAGGGAAGAAAATCACCTTAGTTTCAGAAGTTGAAGCCTTTTTATATTTCTTTTGCTCTGCTTTGAAATCATAATATGTCGGGCACTTTGTGCAGAAAGGATCATTGCATCTACCAAATTTCCCAGACTTCAATAAATGCTCATTTTTATCTGCAGAGCTGTCATTTGGGCAGTCCGTCTGGCCTGTTTCTATAACATATTCCTTGACAGCCACTGTTCTTCCACCCAATGTCCCATTCATTGGCTGAGAGAGGTTCCCAGGCTTTGTGTGGCTATATAAAGGACCGCTCATGGGTATAAACGGGGCATGTTTTTCTCCATTCAAACGACCAGTATGAGATAGAGTGCTATTTTCACTTCCGTAGGGCCCATTGGAATTCGTAGCGGACATTGGCACACATGATACACTCCGAGTAGTACGCCTAGCGTTAAACCTTGTTAATGGGACTTCCATGGAATCATTGGATAGTTGAGAACGAGTATCCAATAGCATTGGTACCTCATCATTCGAATCATCAGCCATTTCTTGAGCACTAGAATTGCAATAAAACACAAAATCATAAGTCTATGACAGTAAGCAGAAGGTGTAGGAATACAACTCCCTATATTATTCGTGTTATTCATAATCCAAAACAAGCTTCCTACCATGACTTCTTTGGTTCCGAATTTTTAATTAAGTTCAGTCTTTCGGTTCTCTCTCACTTACTTCGATTGGGGCTGATGGCATAGCCCCCCAAACAACCAAATTCATCAGCCCAGCCGCCCAAACAACTAAAATTCACATGCCCCCTAAAAGGGGCCTAAGCCCTATGCAAAATTTTCCTCTTATAAACCCAAAGTTTTCTTCTTGCCTATCTGATGTGGGACTAAACTCACACCACTACAAGAAAAAATGCCTTTGTTGCTTTTTTGAAAATTTAGAGGGATTTTTTCAAATCATTTAAAATTAATTAATTATTTATTTTGAAACACCAAAAATACAATAATGGGAACTTCCTGTTCTTATCTCTATAGTCATTTGGGGTGGAAAGTACGAAAACATATACCGCTTAATGCAAGGTTCCGTTTCCACGCCACCCCAAACACCATGCATATTGAGTATGTATTGGAGCATTTGGGTTCTTTACGGAATTGGATTGCCATTATCCGTCTAATAAAGTAGAACTAACTGAATTGTGTTTTCCTTCATTAGCATTCAAACTAATCATTGCCAACAACTCTGATTCAATTTCCTTACAAACCCATTCTGAACCTACCCAAGATTCATCAAGTCAACTCAAAACTGAGCTGAGTCGACTCAGTTCAGATCAATTACAAGTGGGGTCAACTCACATTGACTCAGTTTAACCAACATAAATCAGAGAGAAAAAAAAAAAATTTGTTTGGAGTGCGTTTGGTTGCACCAAATATGATGAAATTCTGCACCAAATTGGACTGATTAGTATTTAAAGTAACAGAATTGCAATTTCCATAATTAGAATTCAAACTAACCATTGCCAACAACTCCGATTCAATTTCCTACACTGCCATTCAGAACGTACTGAAAATTCCTTGAGTCAACTCAAAACTCGGCTGAGTCAACTCAAAACTCAGCTGAGTCAGCCAACTCAGCTCAGATAAATTGCAAGTCTGGTCAACTCAATTTGTAGACTCATTTAACCAACATAACTAGGGAAAAAAGAAAGAAAGAAAGAAAAGTCTTAATATGCATTTGGTTGCACCAAATATCATGAAAATTCCACAAAGTTAAGACTGATCAATCACAGAATACAGTACAGCCAAACGGACCCTTATTTCAGAAATCCTTTTTACAGATGGGGGCATTTCATAACCCTGTATTTACCACTCACAATCTTCTTACCGGTTTTGCTATCATGGAAATGGTTTGCTATTATTTGTCTGGAAAAGTAGAACTGAGTAGCAATTTCCTCCGTTAGCATTCAAACTAACCATCGCCAGCAACTCCGATTATTTACTTACACAACCATTCAAAGCCGACCCAAACATCGAGTCAACTCAAAACTAAGCTGACCCAACTCAGCTCAGATGAATTACCAGTCGGGTCAACTCACTTTGTAGACTTAGTTTAACCAACATAAATAGGGAAAAAAGAAAGGGATTTTTACTGCAAAATTCCCCAAAATTGATGTTTTACCAAATAACACCTCCACAACGTGAAATTACAGAGATGTGCTTAAGGAGAGGAAATTACAAAAATGTCTCATCTAATTTTATTTTTTCTTTAAGTAGTGAAAGTCGAAACTTGTGGGGAGCACATGGTATGTCTGAAACATCCAACCCATCCAACATATGGACCACACCATGGTGGTGGTCACATGAATAAATAATCAAGCCGATCAAATCATCAAGTGGGCTGCAATCAGTGTTCATGGTATCGGTATCGTTACGTGTTTCGCTGGTTGGGGATATGGAAACATGTATCGATATAGTCAACATTATAAATGATACACGGAAATGTATTGGTGACTAAAGGAAACATTGAGGAAAATCATAGAATTTCTCAATAAAACTTTGGGAGAAGCTAAAATACACATATTCAAATAATAGCAAAAAAGACATACATAATAAGTTTCTCTTTAATAGGGGGCTTAAAAACATGCAATGCTGACTCTAGGAAACATTGGATAAACAGGGAAAATGGTGGAATTTTTTTTACGATACTTGAGGAGATATTAAAATATACATTTGCATATTTAAGAATCAAATAATAGCAAAAAAGATGCATATTTATATAGGAATCAAATAATAAATTTCCCTTTAATGGGGCCTAAAAAAATATATCGTTGAGTTTGGGAAACATTGGAGAAACATTGGAAAAATGGTAGATCCATCCATCCATCCAACCATCCATGCATGCATACATACATACAATAACACATACATATATACACACATTCATGATTCATTCATGCATGCATGCACACATACACACACATCCACATCCATCCATCCATCCATCTAACCATCTATCCATCCAACCAACCATTCAACCACTCATCCATCAATCCATCCATCCATGCATATTTTCACACACACACACACACACACACACACACACACACACACACACACACACACACACACACACACACACACACACGATACATTGGTGAGAAATCCTTTTCTACAGATACGGGCACTCCGTAATGCCCCAATTTGGCCACTCACAACTTTTTACTGGTTTTTTGCTATCAGGAATTAGTATCTACACCCAACCCAATTACTTTTTCACACCCATTTCCCCACTTTGGGAATTGGAACAGTACACCAATTTCCTATTAATTTCCTAAAAATGTCAAGTGGGTGATCTGCACAGGCGTAAAAAGGCATTTTACTTAAATATAGTCAGAGACTGAGTCGAATTGGGTTTACAGATTTTCAAACTACGGTTCATAAACTTCAGTTGGATGGAATTGTAGGATTGGGTTTCTTTGAATACTCATAAAAAATGAAGAAAGAAAAGAAGCAAGCTAAAAGAGAACATGGTCTATAAGAATTACTAGTTTTAGCAATATATGAACATTTTCTCTGTTTAGCTGCCATCATAACCAAAGAGAAAAACATGTACTTATCAATCAAAAAGATGTATCTATAAATGTCATGAAAACATAAATTTCATTATAACAAACATACCCAACAACTTGAATTTTCAGAAATCGTGGCCTCTCTCTCTCTCTCTCTCTCTCTCTCTCTCTCTCTCTCTGTGGAAGTGAATCTATAACATCACAAGGAAGAGGTCAGTTTAAGTACTTGAAAGCTGTGAAGCGCGGGCGCGACACTACCATTTTCTACAAATGGTGGTGTCTGGTGACTCTTCAGCTGTACACATGCATTGTTGTACGGTGATCCAGACCGTCCAAATCGCGAATTCAATCGTGGATGGAGCATATCCAGAAATGGAAACGGATTGGCCGGTGTAACACACCACCAACCTAGCTGGTGTGGGTACGTGTCGTGCGAAGACGATCGCTGACGCTGCGAACGGTTCAAAGGAAATCAAAGTTACATGGGCCCCAAAATGATGTATTTATTATATCCACACCGTTCATCCATGTGGTGAGATCATTTTAGATATATTCATCCAAAAATCTGAGTCATGTCCAAATTAAATTGGACCACACCACAAATAGCAGATTCTCATCGTTAAATAATTCGTAGGGCCCGCCATAACGTTTATTTTCCATCCAATCTATTCATAAGGTCACACAGACCTGGATGAATAGGAAAAAAATATATCATATTGATCCAAAATTTCTGTGACCCGCAAAAGGGTTTTAATGGTATACGTTCAATCCCCCACTGCTTTTTGCAGTGTGGTCCAAATGATCTTTGGATCTGTCCTATTTTTCGCTCAAACACTATGAAGAGCTCTCCAAGTGGACGGACGGTTTAGATATAACTCATACCTTAAGATGGGACTCACAGAACTTGGTGACGTCAACACACTAGCCAGGTCGGTGGTGTGTGGTACACCAGCCAATCCGCTTCTGATTTTGGCTTGGAATTTGGACGGTCACTATGACCCCTCATGCGAGGGGCGGAATTCCTGTCTGAGATCCTTGTGTCCGGCACGTGTCAGAGATCCTTGCCATTCATCAGGTAGGGGGTACTACGACCATGCCAAATACCAAAAATCACAGTAGTAAGCTCCCCACGTGAGCCACACGTGTGTGCTGAAAGTTTCTACAATTGGAGTCTTTTACTCTAACCACCGATTTTTTGTCAAGCAAGTTTGAACTGCCTGATTATTAAAACAATATAATGTCCATCCCTTGTATGTTCATGGTGTGCCCCACCTGATGAGTGGTATGGATCTCTACACTTCCAAATGCATGGATATATGACAACCTTTTACATTTTAACCATCCATTTAATAGGTCATCAATTGGGTGGTTGTGATTTTCTTGATCAGTGTTATTTTATATAGACGTTCCATCTGCAATGGGCCCCACAGTTTCGGCGGTCTGGATAGTCGTGCTTGAGTTTCATACGATCCGGTAAGCTACATGTGAGTGAATTAGGCCCGCTTAACAGGAAGTTCTTGTGGATGGAAACCTGTGATAAATCCAATCCGTCCATCAGTTTCTCAAGATCATAATAGCACAGGCAGATCAAAAATTCAGGAGGGTCATACCACACAAAAAATAGAAAATATTGGAAACTTCTTGGGGCTGCATAAGCTTTGTATCAGGGTGATATATTGTAGGTACAGGGTATCTGAGTGATACTAATCTTATGAACGGTTTAGATGGCATATAAACATCATGGCCAACTCCAAGAAGGTTTGAATGTAATGGACGGAGTGTATTTGTCGTGGGCATCCGTCCAGGCTCCTGATCTATGTTTTGTATATCAACACAGTTCATGTCCGTTTTTAATATCATTTTAGAGGATAATTCAAAAAATAAAGAAAATCAAAATTTCAGGTGGACCACGCTTTAAGAAACAGTGGTGATGAACTCCTACCATTAAAAAACTTTGGACTATAATTTTTATTTACCATCCAACCTATTAATAAGGAGAAGTAAACTTGGACAGGAAAAATATAATTATTAGCTTCATCCAAGAGTACCGTGACTCACGAGAAGCTTTTAATGATCAATTACTACTCTTCTGTAGTGTCGTCCACCTTAGAAATGCATCTGCTTCATTTTTTTAGACTCACGTCTTAAAATGAACCGGAGAACATATGGACGGCATGGATATAGAGCACATAAATTAAGATGGACCCCACGTTCCGACCTAACTGAATACGTGTAGGACTTGACTTACGAGTCAATGGATGCGATAGGTTGAGCAGTGAGAATGCAGCTGAAGTGATGTGACCAAGTTCTCTTGGCCATCGTAATGGTGTTGTATCCACTCCGTTCATCCATCTAGAGAGATCATTTTTTTAGCGTGAGCGAAAGAGTGAGTCAAATCCAAAGCTAGAGTAGACCCAACCACAGAAAATAGTGGAGATTGAACTCCCATCGAACAAAACTTCTAAGGGCTGCGTTGGAGTTTTTTTTTTATCACGATTATACTTTTATTTTTCCTTCGTTCATGCTAATGTTAACTTATGAACAGGATGGATCTCAAATAAATATCATGGTAGACCAGGAAGGTTTTAATTGTGAGCCATACTGTTTTATGTAGTGGGTCTACTCAAGCTTTAGATTTATCTACACCCTATCCATAGCTCAAGTGGTATGCTGAGTGAAAGATACCTCGTTTCAATACCCAGGTCTTGATATCGATTCCTAGTGGGGGTGGCTAACGGTGAAGTGTGAACAGGTTGCTAACAAAAAATTAAAATAAAAATAAAAAAAAACTTCAGATTTATCTCCTGCAGGTAGCTAATCCACGTCCCGAGTCGCAGTCGTCGCGCGACTTTAAAGTCTGATATTGACTTCCGCCGAGAAAAGTCTCCGTCGTTTGGATTTTGGACACGATTTCCTGCCAAAGCCTTTCTAATGAATTGTCTGAGCTGGAAACCTAGGCCGGGCCTACTGTGATGTTTGTGAGAAATCTACCCGTCTGTTCTTTTTGTGAGCTCATTTTAGAGTAGAGGGCCAAAAATTAATCAGATCCAATACTCAAGTGGGCTTAAAACGTGATGATTGAACGCCTACAGTTGAAATATTCATGAGACTACAGACTGTTTAAATCAAGCTAATACTTGTGTTTTCAGTTCATCCCAGTAGGAATGATGTTATGAACGATATAAGATGACATGTAAACATCATTGTGAACCAGATAGGTATCAAAGGTAAGAATTTCCCTTACCACATTTTCCTTTAGTTTGCCCTCCTTGAGTCTTTGCTTCTGCTTATTTTTTGTCCCATGTTCTAAAATGCACAGGAACTTCGTGCCAAAGGCTTCAGCAAGAAATCCACGTCCCCCTTTGTTGGTTCTTTCCTAGCCAGATTCCTTGCGAAAGCCTAATGAGAGAAGTTCCTGTGATGAAAACTTAGGTGGGGCCACCGAGATGTTTGGGAGAAATCTACCCATTACATAAGTTTTGTAAGATCATTTTAGGACTTGAGATTAAAAGTGCACAGGATCCAAGACTCAAGTGGGCTGCACTAATGGAAAAGGTGGGTAAGGAAATTCCTACCGTTAATACCTCCCTTAGTTCTTGTTTAAATGTCATTCATACCAATCATAACGTCATTTATACTGGGATGAATGACAAAACAAATATTACCCTGATTCAAAACTTCCATAGGCCCCTCGAATATTTCAACTGTGAACGTTTAATCATTACATTTTTGGCCCACTAGCTCATTTTTGTACCATGTACTAAAATGAGCTCACAAAATGGATAGGCAAAGTGTATTTCTCACAAACATTACAGTAGGCCCACCTAGGATTTCAGCGCGCATGAACTTCCAGCTTCGGTTGAACCGAAGGACACGATTTCTGGTTAAAGCCTTTCCAGCAATTTCCTCTTACTGAAAGCTAGGTGGGCCCACGTATTGTTTAGAGAAATCTACTCATCCTATACATTTTTTCGTATCATGTTAGGACATGCCTAAAACTAACACAGGTTAAGAACTCAAGTGGGCCGCATAACAGAAGATTGAATGTCCAGCTATGAAACATGCATGGCCAGGCTAATTTTTATTTTTTCAGTTCATCCCATTAGGGATGACCTTACGAACAGTATGGTATATAAACATAACAATAGACCCAGCGAGGTTTCAACAGTGGAAATTTACCTACACGAGTTTTCCTGATGTACAGCCCACCTGAGTTTTGGATTTGGATTATTTTTTGCCCAACTCCTAAAATGATCTTGCAAAACTGATAGATGTGGGGGGATTTTCAACAAACATCATTGCGTTCCCCACATACCTTCCCGTCCAAGGCCCACCTTGATGGTCCACTTGAAAATCCACGATGGATTTTCTAAAATTATCTTGCAAAATTGATGGACGTGGTGGATTAACCGTCCTACCATTAAAAACTTCTTAAGGTGAAAATTTACGTTTTCGTACTGTTTACTTACCATCCAATCAGTTGATAAGCTCACATAAGCCTAGATAAATGGCAAAAATAAATATCAGCTTAATCCAAAACTTTTGTGTCCATTAATGGTCAATCACCACTGTTTCTTATGGTATGGTTCACCTAATAATTTGATTTGCTTTATTTTTGGGATAACGACCTAAAATGATCTGTAAAAACTGATGGACGGCGTAGATACATAATACATACATCAATGTGGGCCCCACAATAACTCCAGCGTAAGACCACGCCCTCTTGGGTGGGAAAGGGACTGGTGGTCGGTGCCATGTGGGCCCCAACATGATGTATTTGTTTCATCCATGCAGTCCATATATTTTTCTAGATCCTTTTAGATATGAGACCAAAATTGAGTATATCCCAATCTTAACTGGACCACATTACACGAAACAGTGTTGAATGAATGTTAACCATTAAAACTTTTTAGGGTCCACAAAAGTTTTGGATCAAGTTGATCTTTGTTTTTCCCATTCATCTAGGTCCATATGATCTAATCAACAGATTGGATGTAAAATAAACAGTACAGTGGGCCTTAGGAAGATTTTAATGGTGGATATCCAATCACTATTGTTTTCCTGTGGTGTGGTCCACTTAAGATTTTTAGAGACCTCATTTTTGGTCTCATAACCTAAAAGGATCTAGAAAAATAGATGGCCGGCATGGATGAAACAAATACATCATGATAGGGCCCACAGAGCACCGATCATCAGCCACCGGGCTAGTGGCAGGGGTGTAGCCAGTCCGTTTCCTCTCGGGTGTGGCCGGGGTGTCGCCTAATCCGAAAAGGCATACGGCACAGGTCAATGGGGGCGGCTCAAACTCTCTATTGAATAAGAATGGCTGGTCATCAATGTCAGATCATCCAATCTCAATCAAACGTTGGGGATTGGGATTTGAACCCTTACGGTCGAAAGCTTCTTAAGGCTCACAGAAGTCTTGGGTCAAGTATATATTTAAAGCCGATGTGACCTTACGAGCTAGTTAGATGACCAATAAACATACCCGTGGAAACAAAGAAAGTTTAATGGTGGATGTCATTATCCTCCTGTTTTCCATGGTGTAATCCAATTGAGTTTTGGATAAGCTTCAATTTCGAGATCAGGACTGTAAAATGGATGGACACATTGATAAAACAGGTATCATGGTGGGCCCACATAGTAATGAGTGACGTGCATCCTACATGAGCATGAAAAACAGTACACGGTGTAAATTTTTTGCTGCTCGTAAAAGTTTTATATCAGGCTGATATTTGTGTTTTCCCTTCATCCACAGGTGTGTTGGATGGCAAGTAAATATTACAGGTGCGTAGGAAATTTTTAACGGTGGGCATTCAATGAGCACTTTTCTGTAGTGTGGTCCACTTGATCCAATTTACTAATTCGAGGATTAGGAACATCCGGTCAAAGTGATATGATAGGGATGGGGCCCCATATGATGAATGACCCATATCAATGCTTGGACCTTTCTAACACACTTAATATAGATTGTTCATGTCCCAAACCATTAAGGATTGTCCAAGCGAAGTGATTTGAGAGGAAGGTTGATGTAGAGCAAGTCGTGGACACTTTAATGGAAAAGATGGACTAGAGAAGATCTTATCGAGTCAGAAACAATCCAGATCATCAAAACTTAAATCAGTTATATCTCAAAAAATGAGGATGAGTTTTTTGACATATTATATATGATTTTAGGGGTAAGATGACCTACTTAAGCCAACCAACCCTTCTATGTTGGGTCGCCCACACCGGATTTGCGAGATTCCATTATATCAATGGTCAAAAGTCTTGTTTAGTTTCGTTTTTATTATAAATAGTAATTTTTAATTTAAGTATCACTTTTGACCGTTTTAGTTATGGAAGTCATCCCAATGTAAAAAGGTCATAGAAAATTTCTTAGAATAACGTGGTTGGTCAAATTGAACACTCACTATTTTTTGTCGAAAGCCATGACGTCTAATACAAATAGAGGTTGTCTATGTAAGTTTACTATTCATAGTAAGTCATGTTTTTAGGGTGTTTGAGTTGGAGTTTAAGTCTAAAACTTCACACTAGGTTTGAGCACATTATTTAAAGAGTTGTAATTTTATTTTTTATTATCATTAATTAAATTATTTTGAATTTATTTGAAATTATTTCTGCTTTTATCCCTCAAAGCTCTACGAAGAGTACAGAGAACTCCATGAATTCAGAATAGTTTCACTGGAGAGGAAGACGTCGATCAACCTCATCACGTCCCTCCCTACGCCAAAGGTCAATCAAAGCTACGTCCCCACATGATAGACAATCCACATTAAAGCTCATATCTCTCTAACATATTCAAAACAACAAATCCAATACTTATAATCATCTTATCTACGTTGATTTGGACTTGGCTGATGTCCCAAGGGTGTTAGATATAGTCAGACAGTTGGTCTATCATGTAATCAAGGGTATATGATGCCATAAATAGCTCATAGAGTAAACACCTTACATATGTAAATGGATTCCTATATAAATAGGCAGACCAACGTGATCTAAGCAGATGATCTTTCGGCCTTCCCTCTTACAGTAAAAATGAAAAAAAGAACCTTAATTTCATTTCCTACAAGTGGGGTCGACCGTGATTGTTGATACAGTGGACCACTACACATGAATCGTACTCCAAAGATTTTCTTATTAGATCCTAGCCATGTAATCTTTAGTAGTTTTCAATTGATGTTTGCAAGCCAGATGGGAAACGATGCTGTTGATCCATCAAGTTGGAATATGATAGAGACCCCTCTCTAGGGTGACAGGAGTGTGTATGGGTTGGGATAGTTTATCTAGTGGACCAAGCCATGGACGGCCATGGATTAAAAATCAACACCGACTAGGCAATCCTCGCCATCTTACCAAGGACCATCAGTGAAAAACACAAATGATCAAGTGGTTGACGAAAGTATGCTACGGTTCAGATTAGGCGATCCTTGCCATCTGACCGCACTGAAATTAATTTGATGTTTTCTTTTTGTTATCATAGATCTTGATGGATTTGGGGAGTTTGATTTTATTTTTATTTTTTCTCTCTTTTTTTAAAGATAATTGTAAGAAAAAAAATCATGAAAACTAGATTTGTAGAAAAATTATGCTCTCATCGTGTGTTTATTTTCTATTTTCTTTCTCAAATAATATGTTGTTTGAGTGGTTTTTTTCTTAAATTAATCTCTTTTATATATATATATATATATATATATATATATATATATATATATATATATATATATATAAAAGAGAGAATGGACAGCTTTTATCATCTCCAAAATATGAGGTTTAGTTTACTGTAAAATTAGTGTCTATTTTTGTGAGCCAACTAAAGTGTAAAATTACTTTATTTTTAGCTAAAGTATATATCTAAATAGCCCAATGCTCAGCTGCGCACCCGTTCTCGCAAGACTATGTGATGCAACACCCCATGAAACTCTGATCAGGGCTTAACTTTTACATTAATTCAAAGCTTTTGTGGGCCGTGGAAAAAGAAAATAGTTTACTCCCTTGATTTGCATCTCGTTTTACTATGGCCCACTAAAGTTTTGGACCAAGGTGAAAATTAGTCATAGGGGTTTCATGAAGTCCGGCATCACATGAACCATTCCGATTTTAGGCCCATAACATGTGTGTGCAAAGGTGTGCAGGTGAATTAAATTATTAAATATTGAATCCAGTCAACCCAACCCAGCTAAATAGTACATTCTTGAATTTTGTAACTAGCCACAGTTAAATGAACGAGTCCGGATCCTCTGTTACCTGGTCAACAGAGAATTCCTAATACCCTGAAAATCATTGGTCCACGTCAACACTCGCTGAAAAAATAAAAAAAATAAAAAAATGCTTCGGACGCCAAACCACTAGGGTAACAGGAAAACCCTGTTGACCCGATAACAGAGGATCACATGCATAATTTCGAAAAAGGTTAGACGGAGGCTGTCGGAGTCCAACTGATTGGATAGTGTACAACTCAACAATGAGGTTGTGATTGCGGGACGCGGATTTCCTGCGAAAGCCTGTCGCAGGAAGTTCCTGCGCAAAGTTTCTGTGTAGGGCCACTTAGGTGTTTGTGAGAAATCCAACCCCTCAATCCGTTTTTTAAGCTCATTTTATAACGTGAGACCAAAAATGAGGAGGATCCACAACTCAATTGGGTCACACAAGAGGAAAAAGTGAATATTTAGTGACCACTGTCGAAACATTTATATGTCCATAAAAGTTTTGTAACGATCCACGTTTCTGGTGTTTTCACTTTATCTGAGTGAAAATGACCTTATAAAGGGTTTAGATGGCATACAAACAGCAAGGTGGAGCTTAGGAAGGTTTCAACGGTGGACATTCCTTTCCCCACTGTTTCATCTCCTATGGCCCACTTGAGTTTTGGATCCTTCTCATTTTTGGTAGAATGTCCTAAAATGAGGTTGAAAAACGGATGAACGAATTTGATTTCTCACAAAATTCACAGTAGGCCCCACCCAGAATCCTTCCACAGGAACTTCCTGCAAAAGGCTTCCGCCGGAAATCCGCGTCCGTGATTGTGATGATGTGGCAAAGTTTTGTGGGCTCCACGGACGCGGATTTCCTGCGAAAGCCTTTCGCAGGAAGTTCCTGCGCTGGGAAATTAGGTGGGGCCCACTGTGATGTTTGTGAGAAATCCTATCCCTCCATCCGTTTTTTAAGTTTATTTTAGGACAAGTTACCAAAAATGAACCGTATCCAAAGTTCAAGTCAGCCAAAAACGTGATAATTAAATGGCCACAGTTGAAATATTTGTGGGGTGACATAACTTTTGATTCATGCTAATATTTTTGTTTTCAGTTCATCCCAATAGGAATGACGTTATTAACGGTATGGATGGCATCTGAATATCACTGTTGAACCCAGGAAGGTTTCAATGGTAGGAATTTCCCTGACCACATTTTCGTTTTGTACGGATCACTCAAGCTTTGGATACGGTTCATTTTTGGTAACTTGTCCTAAAATGAACTTACAAAACGGATGGACGGATAGGATTTCTCACAAACATCACAGTGGCCCCACTTAATTTCCGAGCGCAGGAACTTCCTTGCGAAAGGCTTTCGCAGGAAATCCGCGTCCGGGCTCCACCATGATGTATGTGCTATATCCGCACCGTCCATCCATTTTTCTAGATCATTTTAGTGCATGAGCTCAAAAATGAGGCAGACCCAAAGCTCAGGAGGACCACACCACATGAAACAATGGCGATAGAACGCCTATCTTTGAAAACTATTTAGCAGCCATAAAAGTTTTCAATCGAGCTGATATTTGCGTTTTACCTTCATCACGGTTATCTGTGACCTTATGAACAGGTTGGATGGCAAATAAACATATTGGTGGACCCTAAGAAAGTTTCAGTGGTGGGTATCATTGTCCTGCTACTTTACGTGGTGTGGTTTATCTTGGATCTACTTATTTTTTCCTCGTGCCCTAAAATGATATGAAAAAAATGGATAAATGGTGAAGATATTAATGGGATTTTTCCCCCGTCTTCGATCGGTTCTGAGCCCCACTTGACCGGTCGTGAGAGGCGCTCGACCGGTCGTAGGTTCGAGCCCTTGCACGACTCAAAGTCCAGCGAGTTCGTGCTGTTTTTCTCAGAGGCTAAGACCAGTCCTGGAATCTTTAGGACCAGTCGAAGGTGGGCTTCGACCGGTCGTGGACAGGCTTCGACCAGTCAAAGGAGGCTAAGACCAGTCCTGAATTTCTAGGACTAGTCGTAGGTTACGCAGTTTGTTCCGCGATTTGCGCGAAACTGCGGATTTGAGTCCTTTCGCAACCGGGATGCGAAAGGGAAGTTGCCTAAACTATAAATAGGTGTTCTTAGGATTTTTCTAGGGATATGAGAAAAGCACAAGAGGGTATCCTAAAGGGTTTAGGGTGTGAGAAAGAGAGAGAAAAGAGAGAGAGGAAGCTTGTGGAAGGGAGCCGTCGTCTCAGCGCTTCTACGTCCTTGTACTCGGTGAGATCTCTCTAGTTTTCTTTATTCTTTCATTGTTCATCCACTCCTGCGTGAGTGAAGAAGGTTGTAAACGTTCTACTTCATAGTGGATTGTTGATCTGGACGAGGTCTCGTGGTTTTTACCTCTTTGAGGGTTTTCGACGTAAAATTCTCTTGTGTGGTGTGTGATTGTTGCTTTGATTTATTTCATTGCTTTATTATCCATAATTCTGGTTTGTTCTGGAGGGCTAGATCCTAAGGTTTTGTGTAAGGCCCCCAACAGATATAACACACATCATGATGGGCCCACGGAACTTTGCCATGAAAACACAATCCCATATTGATGCTGTGTACTACACTGTAATCCGAGTATGTCTGAATCATGGTATCAGCATGAATGAACATTAAGCTAAGTGTTGATGTAGTTTTCCGGTAGACTATCCCCGATTGACCCTTCTGGACCTGCACAAGAAAAAGGAATAAATAAAGGAGACCCTAGTTAGTGTAGGGGACCCTCCGATGCTTAAGTCGGGCCTCTGGGTTTTTAAGGGGGATGCTCTCTTGGAAAATAGTCACCAGTCAAGTCTTAAGATGAGTGTACATACCTTTCAAAAGTTATGGATACATCTATTTATAGGAATAGAATGTAGGCATCGTGAGGAATCTTTCATGATAATTTGGAAGGGAATCTGCTCAGATCTGGGATGTATACTGAGATTTTATCTCAATCCCGAAGCTCTTGGAATTTGATCTTATCTTTCGAAGATCTCGGGCCATTGGAGATATTATCGGGCTGTTTGATCCATGGATAGATGGTAATGGGCAATTGCTTCACTGATTTATAGCCGAGCTATTACCAAGCTATAGCTAAGCCATTACCGAGCTATATATAGTCGAAAGCCGAGCTACGTTGCCGATCCAGGGTCGTATTTCGGTTGATCTATTGCCGACCTATGGGCTTGGTTGGCCCCTGGCCATATGAGTGAGTTTGCAGTTACACTCTCTTTGAGGGTCCTTACAGTTGTATCGACCTCCTTGAAGGTTGGTCTGCTCTTGGACATAGAAGCCCCTGTTAGCTCAGATTTTGAGGACCCTTGCTGTTTTGTAGAGTCGGTCCATTCTATAAGTCAACCTATCCGACTTAATTATTTTTACACCCAACACTAAGTAGGATAATAAAACTTATCCATTCGTTAGGTGGCCTTAAAAATATCCACTCATAAGCTAATTAAACTCATGTCTAGATACGTCCGATGGGTGTGATTTTGATGATCCTGATCCATCCCTGCCATGTGGACGGTAGATCTTCATGTAGAGACGTTCATATGGACCCAACAGTTAAAAGAATAATATCTGCAGTCAACTAGGGGGAAATTAACTTTTCAATAGTTAACAAATCCATCCAATAAGTACCGCTTAGTTTAAGCAGCTACAAAAAGTATATGAAATAGGTAGGGGAATTTTGGGAAATAGTTTAGAAGCAGGGAGTTTTTGGCCAATAGCTGAAAAGGCAAGCGTCCCTGTGTAAAATAAAAAACAAAAAATTCCAGTGAATAAAGTAGTGGTCCCCTCACTTATAATAATATAAAAAAAAAATCTTCTTCTCCGTCTCAATCTCCTAGAAGAATTAAAGGTGTGGAAATTCAAGTTTCATCCTTGTTCGTTAATGAACTTCAAATATGATCTTGGTGTAACGGATATCCTTGACTAATGTATTGATTTAGATTTTTTAAAATTTTATTTTGTTTCATTGCATTTTAGACAGGATAAAATGAGCCTTATAGAACTTTTTAAACAAATAATTTTTAATATAAATTAATAAATTATAAATCAAATGGTAAATTTTAATCAGGAAATAGCTTTAGTTATTGTTGTCTCACGCAAAGTTCTTCTCATATATGTTACTAGTAGTTTTCTTTTTTTCTTAATTTTTTAAATTGTAGATGACAATGTTGCTTTCCATTTTTCACTTTCAAAGTGTGGCCCAACAAAGAGTCATATCTCATTTACCAGCCATTGATCCTCATAAGTTGCCCTGCTTGGGCAATCAACCGCTAAAAATGGTTAGGATCATCCCACAACCATGAGCGTGTAGTAATTATGTGTGCATTGACTTGATCTGATGAATGGATATTTCTTACAATTGGATAATTTTTTTTTACACCAACTTATATTACAACATATTTGTGCAATTCAATCAAACACAAATAGTTTGCATGTGCTAACAAAGGCCTGTATTTGCTTAATGTGTGTGATTAGGATAGTACAAATATATGTATATATATATATATATATATATATATATATATATATATAAATTTTTTAACACACGCACATACACCCCACACACTTGTTGGGGGCCTTGCATAAAACCTTAGGATCTAGCCTCCCAACACAAACCAGAATTATGGAATAATAATGCAATGAAATAAATCAAAGCATCAACTACACAACGCAAGAGATTTTTACGTGGAAAATCCTCAAAGAGGTAAAAACCATGGGACCTCGTCCAGATCAACAATTCACTATGAAGTAGAAAGTTACAACCTTCTTCACTCACGCAGGAGTGGATAAAAAATAAAAGAAACAAAGAAAACGGAGAGATCTCACCGATTACGAGGACATGGAAGCGCTAAGATATGGTAGATCACCTCTACGAGCATAGTCTCCCTTCCACAAGCTTCCTCTCTCTCTTTTTCTCTCTCTCACACACCTTTGATAGCCCTAAGCCCTCCTAGAAAACCTTTAGAAACCTTAGAATACCCTAAAATAGAATCCCCTAATCTCGTTTTGGAACCCCTTAAATAGAGAACCGGAGGAATTAGAGTCACATAAGGAAATTGCGCATAAGCGAAGGAATTAGAGTCAAATAAGGAAACTGCGCTACATTTCCTATGAACTGAGCAGGAAAACCCTATCAAATCTCCCCCTTTTCGACTTAGGAGGAATTCGCATTCTTCAAGCCAACCAGGTTTCTACAAACCTCAAACTTGCCCTTGAGCAATGCCTTGGTCATCATATCTAACTCATTATCATCCGTATGAACCTTCTCAAGCTGTAACACCTTCTGTTCCAAAGTATCCCTGATCCAGTGATACCGAATTTTTATGTGCTTCGACTTGGAGTGCTGACTTGGATTCTTGCTCAAGTGTATAACACTTTAACTATCACAATAGACCACGTGCTGCTCCTGCTTCAGGCTAAGTTTCTTTAGGAACCTCTTCATCCAAGCTTCTCTTTACATGCCTCTGTAACTGCAATGCACTCGGCTTCTGTCGTCGACAATGCTACGACCTTCTGTAACTTGCTTTGCCAAGAGACGGCTCCCCCTGCAAGCGTGAATATAAACCATGATGTAGACTTCCTGGAGTCTATGTCACCTGTCATATCTTCATCTGTGTAGCCCTCTAACACAGGTTTTCCTTCACCATAGCATAGGCTCAACCTGGATGAGTCTTTTAGATACCGTAGTATCCACTTCACCGCTACCCAATGCTCTTTGTCAGGATTGATAAGATACTGACTGACAACACCAACCGCATTGTTATGTCTAGGCGTGTAAACACCGTAGCATACATCAAACTTCCTACTGCTGACGCGTAGGGTATCTTCCTCATCTCATCCACCTCTGCTTTCGTCTTGGGACACTGCCTGTCGCTCAATCTGAAGTGACCATCCAGTGGAGTACTGACCGGCTTTGTTGCATTCATATTGAACCGCTCTAGGACTTTCTTAATATACCGCTTTTGTGACAGTCAAAGCTTCCTACTGCTTCTGTCACGGGTTATCTCCATTCCTAGGGTCTGTTTAGCCGGGCCCAAGTCTTTCATTGCAAACGACTTGCCCAACTCCTTTTCAGCCTATCGATCTTCTTGATGTCTTTTCCCATGATGAGCATGTCATCAACGTATAACAGCAGAACTAAGAAATCACTATCTGAGAACTTGCGCGTGAACACACAGTGGTCCGACTTCGTTCTGTCATACCCATGCTTCAACATAAACAAGTCGAACTTCTTGTACCATTGCCGTGGAGCTTGTTTCAGCCCATACAAGCTCTTCCTCAGTCTACACACCATATGCTTTTTGCCCTTGACTTCGAACCCCTCTGGTTGGTGTATGTAGATCTCTTCTTCCAGGTCACCATGGTGGAAGGCAATTTTAACATCTAACTGCTCTATCTCCAGATCCATACTAGCCGCCAACCCAAGCAACACCCGTATGGATGTCATCTTCACCACTGGTGAGAATATCTCCTCGAACTCTATACCTTTCCTCTGACCGAACCCTTTCACTACAAGTCTGGCCTTGAACCTCGTCTGCTAATTCTTCTGCTCAATCTTCTTTCTGAACACCCACTTGTTGCTCAGAGCTTTCTTGCCCTTAGGCAGTTTCACCATATCATAGGTGTGGTTCTTATGCAAGGATTTCATCTCCTCTTGCATAGCTTTCAACCACTTCCCCTTATGCTCGTCGGATAGGGCCTCAGAATAATCTTCTGGCTCTCCCCCATCAGTCAGCATAATGTACTCATGCGACGAGTACCTCTTGGACGACTGTCTATCCCTAGATGACCTCCTCACCTGTGGCTCAACCGGTGGATCAAGTGGGGGCTGCTCCCCTGGTCCATCTTCTAAAGGAACTCCCTCATCCTCTGCACCTTAATGTACTCCCCCATCATCAGGCATCACGGGGGAATAATCGGATCCATGTTCTCTAGCTCACCTGAACTATGCTGATTCTTCTTTGGCTTACCAATGTCTTCTATACACCGATCTTTAAAGAAAACCACATCTCTGCTCCTGACGAGTTTCCTCTAGGTCAGATCCCACAATCTGTAATCGAATTTTTCATCACCGTACTCTAAGAACACACACTACCTGATCTTCATATCGAGCTTGGACCTCTCGTCCTTTGGTACGTGAACGGATGCCCTGCATCCAAACACCCTGAGATGACTGTACGATGGATCCTGTCGAGTCCACACATTCTCAAGTACTTTTCCATTCAACAGGGCTGATGAAGACCTGTTTATCAGATACAGTGTTGTTGTATTGCTTCTCCCCAGAACGTCTTGGGCAGTTTCGCATGGGATAACATGCATCTGATTCTCTCAACAATTGTGCGATTCATTCACTCAATTACACCATTATGTTGGGGGGGTCTTGAGAACTGTCTGTTCATGCTGTATACTCAGGGACTTACAGTACTCATGAAAGTTGCTAATGTATTCACAACCATCGTCAGTGCAGATGCACTTCAATGATCTACATGTCTCTCTCTCGACCATAGCATGAAACAATTTAAACACACCAAAGACCTCGTCCTTAGATTTCAAAGCATGAACCCAAACCCTTCTAGATGCATCATCTATAAAAGTGATAAAATACAATGCCCCACCCAAGGTTTTTTATCCTCATAGGACCACAAACATCAGAATAAACTAAATCTAATGCATGCACTTTATTAACATGAGAAGTAGATTTAATAAATGAAATTTTATGTTGTTTCCCTGATAAACAATCAATATAGGTTTTGAGAGGTGTACCTGTCACGTCTGGAAGGAACCGCTTCTTTGCTAGTACCTGAAGCCCTTTTCACTCATGTGACCTAGACGCCTGTGCCACATGTCGATAGCTGAATCTTCCGCTGCATTCAACCCGCCCTTGCACACACTGACACTTGTCTTGTAAAGGGTGCAACACTTCTTTCCTCTAGTTGCGATCAATGAACCCTTGATGAGCTTCCATCGCCCATCAGCAAACCGGTTTTCATAGCTATCATCATCCAACCTTTCCGTCGACATCAAGTTGAGGCGAAGGTCTGGGATATGCCTCACATCCTTGAGAACCAATGTGCAGCTCACATCGATCTTCACACAAATATCACTAACCCCTATGATCTTTGATACGCCAGAATTTTCCATCTTCACGGTCCCAAAGTCACCTGACTTGTAGTTTGTGAAGAAGTCTCTACGTGGAGTCGCATGAAAAGAAGCTCCTGAATCAATCACCCAGTCGGTGTCTTGACTCGTAGCCATGAGACATATATCATGATTAGCTGAAAGAATAACTACAACATCACCATCTGAAGCGACCGCAGTGGAATCTGATTCATCTTTCTTCTCCTTTCATTTTCCTTTCTTGTCGTTCTTCTTACCACGACATTCATGCCTGTAGTGGCCCTTCTTGCCACAATTCCAGTAATCAACATTCTTTCTATTACTAGACTTACCTCTTGATTTATCTCAGGCCTTCCCGTCCTTCCTGTTCTTTCCTCTCCCCCGTTCTTGTGTTACAAGAGCCTCTTGCCGAGTAGACCCCTGAGACTTCCTCCTTGTCTCCTCATTGAAGAGACAACTGGTTACCTGTTCCATGGATACCTTTTCGTCTGGCGCGGAGTTACTTAGAGACACCACCAATGTCTCTCAACTGTCAGGCAACGAACTAAGCAATAACAAAGCCTGCAATTCATCATCCAAGACCATCTTCATAGCGGAGAGCTAGTTCACTATATTGCTGACCTCATTCATGCTCGGCCACAGAACCACCATCTTTGAACTTGAGATTCACAAGTCTCCTTATCAGAAAAATCTTATTACCGGTTGTCTTCCTCTCATACAGCCCTTCTAATTTCAGCCATAGGCTAGCGGCTGAGGTCTCTGTAGACACATGGTGAAATACGGAATCGTCCAACCATTGTCTAATAAACCCCACCGCCTTTCGATCCATCTTCTTCCAATCATCATCAGACATATCCTTGGATTTTGCTGATATGCCTAAAATTGGAGAATATAAGTCCTTGCAATAAAGCAAGTCCTCCATCTCAGCCTTCCATATGGTCTAGTTAGAACCATTGAGGCTGATCATCCTTGATAAGCTACCTTCCATAATTTAAAACTGATCCTACCCGTTCAATGAACTTGGCTTTGATACCACTTTGTTGGGGGCCTTACACAAAACCTTAGGATCTAGCCTCCCAAAACAAACCAGAATTATAAAATAATAATGCAATGAAATAAATCAAAGCATCAACCACACAACACAAGAGATTTTTACGTGAAAAACCCTCAAAGAGGTAAAAACCACGGGACCTCGTCCAGATTAACAATCCACTATGAAGTAGAACGTTACAACCTTCTTCACTCACGCAGGAGTGGATAAACAATAAGAGAAACAAAGAAAATGTAGAGATCTCACCGATTACGAGGATGTGGAAGCGCTGAGATATGGTAGATCACCTCTACGAGCATAGCCTCCCTTCCACAAGCTTCCTCTCTCTCTCTCTCTCTCTCTTTCTCTCTCTCTCTCTCTCATACCTTTGATAGCCCTAAGCCCTCCTAGAAAACCTTTAAGAAACCTTAGAATACCCTAAAATAAAATCCCCTAATCCCGTTTTGGAACCCCTTAAATAGAGAACCGGAGGAATTAGAGTCAGATAAGGAAACTGCGTATAAGCGGAAGAATTAGAGTTAAATAAGGAAACTGTGCTACCTTTCCTCTGAACTGAGGAGGAAAACCCCATCAACACTCACGCTAGTGGAATTTCACCACCTATGGGTACTCGAACCCTTGACCGGGAGTTGAAACTCCTGAGAGTCTACCACCAGAGCAAGAGTAAGGACCCAGGATAGTACAAGTATGCTAAAGTTATACTTGACTAGAGCTGATTGATTGCCGATGCCCCCTGTGCTGAGATAAAATGATAAAGATTGGATATGTGGGATTGGCCGCCTTCTCAGCTACCGACAGTTACAATGATCAAGCGATTTTAGAAGCATATGGGTTAGTCCATTCAAATTGATCATTTTTTCCTTGCGTTAATGACTTTTCTTTCACCAGTGGTAACAGGCTTTGTATTTCTTAGAAGAGTAATGGTGGATCAAAATATTTAAAACTAAAGGCTAAAAATGCATATTTTATTGATATGTATTTGAAGCTTAGTACAATCAACAGTTAAACAAAATAAGCAGAAAAATAAATACCTACGATCACTTGTAAGGACAAACAATCGAGGCAGATTGGTCAGCAAGATGTGTCCAGGGTGTAATCTTCCAAGTAAGGACTTAGTTAATCAGGGATCCGATGGTATTAAATCATGGATATTTATACTACTCATAAGTGCACTGCAACGATGGCGCTGGACAGTAGCAATTTATGCTAACCTAAACTTTGGATGCGCTGTAGTGTGGCTGAACAAAAGTGAAGGATTTAGAAACTAAGTTAAGTAGCATTACACTGTGCAGAGAGATTATGTTTCCCCAAGAAGAGGCAAACCCTTTTCAGGTGGCCTAATTAGTTCAGGATCCTTGGCAGTCACGATATAGTTGTTTTCTGATCATCCAGCCTAGCCAAGAGATCTTTGGAGGTCAAAAACATTTTCAGATTTCATTGCCAGCATGATTGCAGAGATCCGCAGATCTCACTGGATTTGGATTCCTAGTGATGTCTTTAATATCTATTTGTTTTGATAAGAATCTGTTTCTCGAACCTTTCTAATCCCCGCGAGAGAACTGATCGCCTCTGGGAGGATCTCTAATTTGGTAGAATTATGTGAGACGACTTTGCCAAGTATATATGGATTTGCGATAAGATTCCTATCTCGATGGGTCTTTATAGATTTGTCGGACAAACTGCCTTAATTACACATGCCACTTGTGTTGAAGTTACGTGTCACGTCTTATCCGCAGGCATGTGTATAGTACTGAACTGTTTTGCTTTTGGCAGGTGGAGTGCCATCGAAGGATGTGAGGCAAAAGATATCCTAGGTACACAATAGGATTTCGTCCATCATTAAGTGTTTAGTGCTGACATGTGGCAGCATCTCATTGGCCCTCATGGATATACCGAACAGGTGTAAACACAATGGAAGGTTTGGATCTTTGTATGGTCAATCCCTAGGGATTGATGACTCCTAGCTTGGTTGCTTGACTAACATCTCAAATTAGTGAATCAGAATTTTGCCAATGCAAGTATCCAAACAAAAGATTTCTTGTACGAGTGATTCATGATTTTTTTTTTTTAAATAGCAGCCAAATGCTTAAGATGATGTTATTTGAAGGCAAATTTGATTGACCCTTGTTTGTATATATGAACCTAATAGGCATTGAAATGAATAATTTTCTTTCTAAATACTATTAATTGGTATTTTGAATATGTTAATTAAGTGCCTTTAGTCTGTTGCAAAGAGGCAATTTTTGGTTCGACCAGATCATGTATCGATTTGATTGAAAATTTCATATTCGACATTATTGATCGCAGTGAAGTTTCACACGTTTTCCATTCGATTGAAAGTTTGTGAGTCAGTTCCATCCAGTCTGATCGAAGGTCCATTCAGATCTATCTTACATAATGTCTAAGTGTAGGTTTTGTTTCTAATTGGGTACGGGATGTATAAATGCTCTTGTAATTACGCGATCAAGGTTAAGCAAGATGAATAAGCATGAGAGCCAAATAGGGTTTTAAAGGAATAAACTAGGTTTTTCATATGTGAGTTGTTCCATCTCTTTTAACTTTCAATTATAGTGGATTGATCGTCGCTTTGTGTTGTGGTTTTTTCCCGCAAGAGTTTTGCACGTAAAATGTTTGTGTTCTCTGTGTTTACTTATTCTTTTTCGTTCTCTATTATGTGTTTAATTCGTTATGAGGTTGTTTTTGCGCCATTAAGGGGTATCGGTGCCCAACAAGTGGTATTGGAAAGTAGGTTAGGTTATCAGATTGAATCTGAAAATATGACGTCTAATGGATTGAATGTGAAATTCGAGATAGAGAAGTTCATAAGTAAAAATAATTTTAAATTGTGGACGTCAAATATAAAAGCCATCCTAGTTAAGCAAGGGCTACAACATGCACTCCTTGGGAAAGAAAAACGTCCATAATCTTTGAAGGAAGATGATTGTGATAAACTTGATTAGAGGACAATTAACATAATCTAATTGTGTTTGGCTAATGAAGTCCTTTATAATTTTATTGATGAGATGACTACCACAGGCATATGGGCGAAGTTAGAGAGCATTTACATGACAAAATCACTCACCAATCGTGTATATTTGAAGAGACAGTTCTATACTCTGAAGATAGCGGAAGGGTTAGATCTCTTTGAGCACATTAACGTCTTCAACAAATTGATTTTACAAGTTGACAAGCGTGAAGATGAAGATTGATGAAGAAGGCAAAGTCTTAATTTTGTTGACGTCTCTCCCGAAGTCCTACGAGTATCTGGTTGATACTCTCTGCTATGGTAGGAATACCTTGGACGTTGAGACCATTATCTTAGCCCTTCAGCTGAAGCAGTTGAGAAGGAATAACAGAGATGAAGATACTTCTACAGGAGCATTGTTTGCTCGAGGAAAATTGTCTGAACGAGAGAATGGGAAGTTGCAATCTAGATCCAAGTCAAAAGGCAAATACAAGTTGAAGTGTTGGAATTGTTAGAGGTTATGACATATGAAGAAGGACTATACATATCCAAAAACTCAGAAGGATGAGAAATCAAATGATTTGCCAAAGGAAGCCAATTTAGCAGAATAGGGTTAAGGAACGAGTGGTGGTGACATATTGTTAGTGTCTAAGGCTGGTCACTTCTATTGTGAGTGGATTTTGGATACGGGGCACCGTACTATATGTGTCCTCATCAAGTTGATTCATCGCATATAACGAGTATTATGGTTGTCTGGTTCTTATGTGCAATGATCATGCCTGTAAGATGATCGAAATTGAATTAGTTTGTATCAGAATGTTTGATGCCGTGGAGCGTACTTTGACTGGTGTGAGGCATGTTTTGGTTTTAAAGAAGAATCTAATCTTTTTGGGAGCTTTATATGCACTCAACGCAAGTTCATCGATTATGAAGGTATCTTAATAGTTTTAAAAAGGGCACTCACAGTTATGAATGCAAAGAGGAGCATAAATATTTATAAGTTAATCTGGAATACTATATCAAGTGGATCTGCAACATTTGTAGCAGAGTCCACGTTAGCACGTTTGTGACATGCGTGCCTAAACCACGTGAGCAAGTGAGGTATAAAGGTATTTCTTTATCATTGTTTAATTTTCATTTTAAAAGTTTTGATTTAAATATATAGGAGCATTACATATATTTGAAACAATTAAGGTTAAGTTTTAAAACTGGAAAACATGTTAGTGAATGTTAACTGGATTATGTACATTTGGATATGTAGGGGTCGTCGCCCGTTATTTCTTTAAAGGAGGGTCGTCATTCTTTGTTACATTCATTGACGATTTCTTTAGATAGATTTGAGTTTGTTTTATTAAACATAAATTTGATGTTTTCATCACTTTTAAGATGTGGAATGCAATTGTTGAAAAACAGACATGACAGAAGGAAAAAATTCTGAAGACGGATAACAGTGAATAATTTACTTCTAGATAATTTAATCAATATTGTAAGAATGAGGGGATAGTGAAACACAACACGGTGAGACACACACCATAGCAAAATAGTATGACTGAACATATGAATCAAACTCTTTTGAAAAGGGCCCGGAGTATGTTGAGTAATTCTAGGTTGGGCAAAGAGCTATGAGGCTAAGGTCGTCTCTACGTCTTATTATTTTGTGAATCGATATCCATCTACAATTATCGATTACAAAATTGTAAAAGAAGAATAGAGTGGTTAGGTAGTTGATTACTCGGTGCTATGGATATTTGGTTTATGATGCTTACTCTTGTACCGTTAGTTGAGAGATATAAGTTAGACTAAAGGTCTAAAATGTGTACTTTTTTCGGCTATAGTGATGGGGTGAAAGGATACAGATTGTATGAGAGTGTTTCATGAAAAATTATACTTAGTCACGATATCAAATTTGATGAAGGTTCCTTGTTTTGGAATGATGGGCACAAGGAAATGGAAAAATCTAAGATTAATGTTGAAACAAACAAATATGAAACACTTGAAAAAGCTAAGCTACAAATATAGATATAGGAAGAGGTGGCTACGCCACTTGTCAAGAGAAATCCATCAACGGATCGAAGGTTATCGGTGAGATATAATAATGACTCAAACGTTACATTTGTCTTCATTACAGATGAGGGGGATTCATCCACTTTTCAGGAAGCTCTATAAGACAGAGGTGTAGAGAAGTGGATGGCAGCAATGCATGATAAGATAGACTCTTTGTACAAGAATGAAACGTAGGAGCTAGTGGAGCTGTGCGTTGGGTGTAAAGCAATCGGGTGTCAGTGAATTTACTAGAAGAAACTGGATAGGTATAAAACCAGGCTGGTAGCGAAGGGTTATGCTCAAAAGGAGGGTGTTGACTTCGGTAAGATTTCCACGCCAATGGCAAAGTAGATATCTATTAGATTTGTATTGACGTTGGTTTTTCAAAACAATCTAAAATTGGAATAGTTAAATGTGAAGATTGTGTTTCCATATGGGGAACTAGAAGAGTAGGTCTATATAAATCATCAAAGGTTCGAGGTGCCGGGAAATGAGAATATGGTTTGCAAGTTAAAGATGTTGTTATATGGTCTGAAACAGTTGCATAGGCAGTGATACAAGAATTTTGATTATTTCATGATGAGTTAACGGTTTATCGGAAGCGAATTCAATCATTGTATTTGCTTTAGTGCATTGAGTGACGGGGAATTTATTATTCTGATGTTGTATGTTAATGATATGCTTATCGCCAGTCATATCATGTATGAAATCAACATATTGAATGCTTAGTTATCTAAGACATTTGAGATGAAAGATCTGGACGCTGCAAAGAGGATTCTTAGCATTGATATACACAAAGACAGAGAAATGAACATGTTATGTTTATCTCAGGAGGAGTATCTTGTAACATCCCGAAAAATCGAGGGTCGAGTAGTAACTCAACTCTCGAGTTTCCAGAACATCACTTATGCAACATAGATAATGATGATTAAATGTTAACTGTATTAGAGTAGTGAACATGAGTGAGATTAAGCCAAACATCATACAATACTCCAGAGACAGTTAAATTTGCAAGCGGAAGACTGTGATAGATAGATAAAATATATAAACTAAGATGAGTCTCTAGAGTGTGATAACATTACCAGGTTAAATAATTACAAGTACAATCCTAAAATATACCAAATGTATAAGGTCCTCTAGTCAATATCCCAGAAAGCCCCACCGATCAGGACACGGCTCACTGGAAGCCGTCAGAAGACAACCAATACAAGCAGGCATCGTAGTCATTGCAGAGGTCCGGCTCCGCCTCAGAAGTAGCATCGCCATCTGAAATCAGACAATGTCTGGTGGGTGTTTGAAACACCATCCCGTAACGTGGGAGTGAGTAGCTAACTCAGTGGAACAATAAAGCATAGGTTAATATGTTATCAATACAGTCAAGCAGTAATGATAAAACAGTAAAATCAAACACTCCTAACTACTCTTATTAATGCAAGTATGGATGCGGGTATGATGGATGCCCTCACCACACCCTCCCTCGTGCAACACCATCTCACGTTCGCGACATGCTTTCATCCCTCAGTGCTCCACATCTTCCAGGCACATGCAATGCATGATGAGCATGATTACCGAGTTTTTAATTAGTCCATTTCAAACAGCAGGATTAGAAAACTAAGGTACCTCCCTTGTATCATTCCCAAACATGATCCATTCTAGGGTCGTCGGTCCTAGTTAATATCAGATGACGGTGTATTTTCTAGGTCACTACAAAAGCTGTCAGGGCTGTTACACACAAAGGTTGTATCACTCCCCCATCACCTCTTAAACGATTCATCACAATACAGAAACAGGCCTAGTTCATACTCGATATACCGCGGCAAACTCTAAGGCTCACCGCGATTTCAGAGTATGCTCGAGGTCACTACAAAGGGCTGCCAGGGCTGTTGCTCGCATTCGTTGCACCACTCCCCCATCACCTTATCAATGTAGGCCGACAGCACGAATATATTGTCCCATACCACCATAATCGGCTCATGAGTTTGGTTGCTCACTGGTCACTACGGGGAGGCACGTGGCCCCAGCGTATGCTGACAGCTCGACCACGGTGTCCCATACCACCATGCCCGGCTCATGAGTCTTAGCGGATCGAGGTACCATGGTTAAAAGGGATTCCACTGGTAAGTTTGGTACCCTAGGTTCAAGCAGTAGCGTCCAAACATGGTGAACATACATAAGACAGATCGGGTTGCCTGACGAGCTCGGCTAGCTCGAGCGTACAACAAGTTGAATGACATGAAGTGCATAAGCACTTCGCGTGGCCAACCACTATCGCCAACCGAAGTACGACTCGAGTTCGTCGAACACATCACACATGGCAAATAAATCACAGCAACGAATTCAATTCTGGTACCGATTGTCCGGACTATAATCATATCCTCAAACACAATCAATTTCAAATAGTAAAGCAGTAATGGATTAAGGTTCAAATCATACAATCAAAGTTTGATATTATCCGTTTAGGGCTGTCAGGGCTGTTGCACGCATTCGTTGCTCCACTCCCCCATCACCCATAACGGATCATACAACGTAAACATGAATTTAATATATGCATTACATAGATAAAATCATAAAAGCAGTTGAGCATGTTATGAAGCGCAACACAAGCATGAGTTTGTACATATTCAATTCCTAATCACACAACTATCCAAGGAAAACATACACATAGTTAAGAGAAGTTGAGAATCATATCTTAACACCCTTATACATTACAATTTTCTAACTACTACTCATTCAGACATTTCAACAAACACTTTAAAAGACGTACATCAACATACATGACATATGTTGATCACATAGGCATTAGGTCAAATCCTTTCACTAGGGAGTTACCCCAACCATAACACGCATACACCCACGACGGATAGTCATGGCAAGCAGGAATCTAAGTTCCATATTCATTCAGTCATTTCCACAAACACTTGGGCCAAACATTTTAGCATATATAGTGTGTATTGGCCGTGGCGTGATTTAGGGCAAATACTTTTGTCAAAGGGGTATCGCCAATACAACAATCATGAATCCATGACAATTAGTCATGGCGAGCACGAATGAGAATTCTATACTCATTCAGTCATTTTCACAAACACTTAGAATACACTATTACAACATACATGGTGTATGTTAGCAAAACATGTATTAGGGCTATCCTTTAGCCAAGCGAGTATTTTATCCATGTATAATATATTCATACAGCAAATAATCATGACAAATACATCTCCAAAATTTATACGTATACGGTATTTTCTAGAATACACAATTTCAACATACATAGTGTATATAAGCAAAACATGCATTAGGGCGAATCCTTTCACCAAACAGGTAATTTATCCACATATAATATACTTATACACAAATAATCATGTCATACACATTTCCAAAATTTGTACGTATACGGTACTTTCTTCAAATACCTAGAGTATGTAGGATCCATATTTTTCATCTTTAATTGAAACGGAAAACAGATGGCACTTTGTACATGTGCAATTGCATGCAGATCATGAATCTATCATTATCTGACATTGAAAGCATTGAAAACCGTAACCTATACACCTAAAGTCCTCACCTTTTGTCGTAGAATCGTAACGAAGTCGATAGGTTTGCTAAGCTTCCGTATTCGGCAGTTTGGCAACCTATAGAACGAAATAGGTTAGCTATTTTATAACCTACAACCACCCAAGCCCCAAATCAGATTAGGGTTAGGGTTTCTTACCTAGAAACGGAGCTGGAATCGCCGGGAAAGCAATTAGAATGGAGCGGTGTAGCTCGTAAAGCGGCAGGGAAGAGTGGCAGGGAGGTTCTCCCACTGCTCCCACACTTTCTCTCTCTTTTCTCTCTTCTCTCTCTAGGTTTTCTCTCAAATTCGTATGGCTGCAATGAGAGAGGGTTTAAGGTCCTTATATAGTCTAAAAACTCACCGAAACAGACTCCAGGTCAAAGTATACTTAGGTTATAACCAAAGCGGGTCAGTTTCAGCTCAACGGAGGACTTCTGGCGGGCCTCCTTGAGCCAAAGGTCGGACTTAAGCTCACCGACAATGGATCTAGGTTCTATTAAGTTTTCGTTCCAGTAGGGTTCTCAGATCACGCGTGGCGGACCAGTTTCAGTTCAACGGTCAGCGGATCTCGATCGGAGATTCCGAGTACATGTAAATGTGTATGAAATTTCTCCTGATCCGAGGGTGTAATTTGGTCTAATTCTGACGGTCTGGTTGCTTAAAATTGATCCGCAAGCGAGAGGTGCCAGATTACTATTCAAGATATTTTATTTTGAATTAATTTCACATTTCTCACACTCTTCACTCCGAGCTCAAGCGAATAACGCTGGGACACTATCTGGATTTGATTTTCGAGATGGTTGTCAAGCCCAGCGAGGCAGTCCTAGTTCCTTAACTTCGTGTTAACCGGACTTCCGACGTACGGTCCAGATCCGATATGGAGTTTCGAGATGCTCCCGAGAGCAGCCGGGTAATGAGATTGATCCTAGATTTTAGGGTAACCTAGCGTCAATGATTCTATAAGTTTTGGGTCTTGCAGATCGTATTTAAAGTAATTGGTGCTAATTTCACAGGCACTCTAGTTTAACACTAGCTAAATCTCGCCTAATTTCTAAAGGATTTAGTCCTGAGTGATTTCGGTCTGAGGTGGTACTTAGACCTTTGTAGCAATGTTTAGTTTAAGTATTGTTCTTCATCACCTAAACTTTAAGGTAGTGTCTAATGTGAAAGTACTTAGAAAATTAAAAAAAAAACAAGGTGGTGAAGGGTGGGATTTGTGAAGGAAATGGGTTAAGGAGCGATTTTAGACTGTGGGATTCAGTTCTGACAAGTTAATAAGGTGTTAAGATCGATCCATCGCCTAAGGACGTCTAATCCCAGGTTGGCAAAAATCTGGGATGTTACATATCTTGAGAAGGTTTTGGTCAAGTTTGAACTAGAAAAGGAGAAATTGGTTAGCACCCCACACATTGCTCACTTTCGGCTTTCTTCGAAGCAATGTCGTATGTTAGATGAAGAAAAGTGATATATATTTCGTATGTCCTACACGAGCGCGCTTAGTATAGTCTGTACTAGACTGCATATTTTACACATGGTAGGTGTTGTGAGTAAATATATGTCAAACCCCAGCAAGCAACATTAGGAAGCAGTAAAATGGTTACTTCGTTACATATACAAGGTATGAAGAATTACATCTTAACATTCGAAAATTCTAAGGAAATACTCATAGGCTATGTGAATGTGGATTATTCAGGGAATATGGACAATAGAAGGTCGACTTCCACTTACTCGTTTGTGTTAACGGGTGGAGCTATCGGTTGGATGTTGAAGCTTCAGTTTGTGGTTGCATTTTCCACAACCAAAGCTGAATACATGATAGTGATGAAGACGTTTAATGAAACAATTTGGTTTAAATGAATGTTGAAAGAACTCGTGTACCACTTCTAGACTAACTACATTAATCCGTGTCATCACTTTATCTGACATATGCTAAAGGAATAGGGTGTTACTCTTAAGAAGATTTACACTAGCGAAAATCCGACAGATATGCTTACGAAGGTGGTTCCTGTAGAAAAGTTCAGGTTTTGTTCGACTTTTCTGAATTTGGTAAAGAAGAAATAAAGACAAAGTGTACACGAGAAGTGATGATGATGGTGTTAATATGAAGATAATTAGAGATGGTGATAACAACTTTGATAGTGGAGCTGGAAGATTAAAGCCACGATGGAAATTATTGATCGAGTGCCTTTAATCTGTTGCAGAGTTGCAATTTTCAGTTCGACCAGAGCCTATTTTAGTTTGACTGAAAATTTCATATTCAACCTTGTTGCTCGTTGTGATTTTTTGCACATTTTTTGTTCGACCAAAAGTTTGTGAGTCGGTTCCATTTGGTTCAACCCTATATAATACGTAAGCATAGGTTTTGTTTTTAATCGGATACGTAATGTATAAATATTCTTGTAATTACGCAATTAGGGTTAAGCAAGATGAATAGAGCTTGAGAGCAAAAAAGGATTTTGAAGGGAGAAACTAGGGTTTCATCTGTAAGTTATTCCATCTCGTGTATTCTTCTTATTATATTGGATTAATCGTCGCTTTGTGTCGTAGTTTTTTCCCACAAGAGTTTTTCACGTAAAATCTGTGTTCTTTATATTTGCTTGGATTTTATTTATTATTATTTTTTTCTCTTTTGCATTGTTTGATATGATCTGATGTTGCCTCTGCACCCAACAGAGTACACTAGTATTATATAATAGACCTCAGTAAAATATTCATGAGGCTCACCCTGGTCAACAAGTCGACTCGTCCGAGTCTTGCGTCATTGGTGGACCGAACCGAGTCTCCTATAATAGTTAACCGCGCGAGTCTCTAACAATATATATGGCTAGTTTACCGTGCAAATTACTGATCCGATTGTAAGTCTTAACATGACTCCTGTAGTACGTGTGAACTTGACAGGCCTGTGCTAGATCCATGCTGTTGATCGTGATTTCTCGATTCAACTGAGAGTTGTTTCCAAACACCATATCGAAATCAATGCACACGGTTCAAATCAGTCCTGAACTCTTAGCACGTGTGACAATACGCGTGTCTCCCGCGGCCAATACGACCTTTGGCTTTGGGGGTATGTAACATCCCGAATTTTACCAACCTGGGATTAGACGTCCTTAGCAATTGCTCCTAACGCCTTATTAATTCGTCAGGGCAGAACCCCACAGTCTAAAATCGCTTCTGAACCCATTTCTTTCACAAATCCCATCCTTCACCACCTTGCTCTTCAATCTTTCTAAGTACTTTCATCCTAAACACTAACTTAAACTAGCTAAGTAGTATAACTCGGATCACTTTATATACAAACTACAAAGGCCCAGGTACCACCTCAGACAGAAATCTTACAGGACTAAACCCTTTAGAAATTAAGTGAGATTTAGCTAGTGTTAACTAGAGTGCCTGTGAAATTAGCACCAATCACTTTAAATACGATATGTAAGACCCAAAAGTTGTAGAATCATTGACGCTGGGTTACCCTAAAACCTAGGATCAATCTCATTACCCGGCTGCTCACGAGAGCATCTCGAAACTCCGTATCGGATCTGGACCGCACGTCGGAAGTCTGATTAACACGAAGTTAAGGAACTAGGACCGCCTCGCTGGGCTTGACAACCATCTCAGAAATCAAATCCAGATAGTGTGCCAGCGCTATTCGCTTGAGCTCGGAGTAAAGAGTGTGAGAAATGTGAAATTAATTCAAAACAAAATATCTTGAATAGTAATCTGGCACCACTCGCATGCGGATCAGTATTAAGCAACCAGACCGTCAGAATCAGACCAAATTACACCCTCGGATCAAGAGAAATTTCATACACATTTATATGTACTCGGAATCTCCGATCGGGATCCGCTGACCATTGAACTGAAACTGGTCCATCACGCGTGATCTGAAAATTCCACTGAAACGAAAACTTAATAGAACGTAGATCCAGCGTTAGTGGGCTTAAGTCTGACCTTTGGCTCAAGGAGGCCCGCCAGAAGTCCTCCGTTGAGCTGAAACTGACCCGTTTTGGTTACAACCTAAGTATACTTTGACCTGGAGTCTATTTCGGTGAGTTTTTAGACTATATAAGGACCTTAAACCCTCTCTCATGGCAGCCATACGAATTTGGAAGAAACCCTAGAGAGAGAAGAGAGAAAAGAGAGAGAAAGTGTGGGAGCAGTGGGAGAATCTCCCTGCCACTCTTCCCTGCCACTATACGTGCTTCACCACTCCTTTCTCGTCGCTTTCTCGGCGAATCCCACTCCGTTTCTAGGTAAGAAACCCTAACCCTAATCTGATTTGGGGCTTGGGTGGGTGTAGGTTATGAAATAGCTAACCTATTTCGTTCTATAGGTTGCCAAACTGCCGAATACGGAAGCTTAGCAAACCTATCGACTCCGTTACGATTCTACGACAAAAGGTGCAGACTTTAGGTGTATAGGTTATGGTTTTCAACACTTTCAATGTCAGATAATGATAGATTCATGATCTGCATGCAATTGCACATGTACAAAGTGCCATCTGTTTTCCGTTTCAATTAAAGATGAAAAATATGGATCCTACATACTCTAGGTATTTGAAGAAAGTACCGTATACGTACAAATTTTGGAAATGTGTATGACATGATTATTTGTTGTATAAGTATATTATATGTGGATAAATTACCTGTTTGGTGAAAGGATTCGCCCTAATGCATGTTTTGCTTATATACACTATGTATGTTGAAATTGTGTATTCTAGAAAATACCGTATACGTATAAATTTTGGAGATGTATTTGTCATGATTATTTGCTGTATGAATATATTATACATGGATAAAATACTCGCTTGGCTAAAGGATAACCCTAATACATGTTTTGCTAACATACACCATGTATGTTGTAATAGTGTATTCTAAGTGTTTGTGAAAATGACTGAATGAGTATAGAATTCTCATTCGTGCTCGTCATGACTAATTGTCATGGATAATTGATTGTTGTATTGGCGATACCCCTTTGACGAAAGGATTTGCCCTAAATCACGCCACGGCCAATGCACACTATATATGCTAAAATGTGTGGCTCAAGTGTTTGTGGAAATGACTGAATGAATATGGAACTTGGATTCCTGCTTGCCATGACTATCCGTCGTGGGTGTATGCGTGTTATGATTGGGGTAACTCCTTAATGAAAGGATTTGGCCTTACACCTCTGTGATCAACATATGTCATGTATGTTGATTCCTGTATTTTAAAGTGTTTGTTGAAATGTCTGAATGAGTAGTAGTTAGTAAATTGTAATGTTTAAGGGTGTTGAGATATGATTCTCAACTCCTTTAACTATGTATATGATTTCCTTGAATAGCTATGTGATTAGGAATTGAATATGTACAAACTCATGCTTATGTTGTGCTTTATAACATGCTCAACTGCTTTTATGATTTTATCTATGTAATGCATATGTTAAATTCATATTTACGTTGTATGATCCGTCATGGGTGATGGGGGAGTGGAGCAACGAATGCATGCAACAGCCCTGGCAGCCCTAAACGGATATTATCAAACTTTGATTGTATGATTTGAACCTTGATACATTACTGCTTTACTATTTGAAATTGATTGTGTTTGGGGCTATGTTTATAGTCCAGACAATCGGTACCAGAATTGAATTCGTGGCTGTTATTCATTTGCCACGTGAGATGTATTCGACGAACTTGAGTCGTACTTCGGTTGGCGATAGTGGTTGGCCACGCGAAGTGCTTATGCACTTCATATCGTTTAACTTGTTGTGCGCTCGAGCTAGCCGAGCTCGTTAGGCAACTCGATCTGTCTTATATATGTTCACCATGTTTGGACGCTACTGCTTGAACCTAGGGTACCAAACTTACCAGTGGAATCCCTTTTAACCTTGGTACCTCGATCCGCTAAGACTCATGAGCCGGCATGGTGGTATGGGACACCGTGGTCGAGCTGTCGGCCTACGTTGGGGCCACGTGCCTCCCCGTAGTGACCAGTGAGCAACCAAACTCGTGAGCCGATTATGGTGGTATGGGACACTATATTCGTGCTATCGGCCTACATTGATAAGGTGATGGGGGAGCGGTGCAACCTTTGTGCGTAACAGCCCTGGCAGCCCTTTGTAGTGACCTCGAGCATACTCTGAAATCGCGGTGAGCCTTAGGGTTTGCCGCGGTATATAGAGTATGAACTACGCCTGTTTCTGTATTGTGATGAATCGTTTAAGAGGTGATGGGGGAGTGAAGTAACCTTTGTGGGTAACAGCCCTGGCAGCCTTTGCAGTGACCTAGAAAACACACCATCGTCTGATATTAACTAGGACTGACGACCCTATAATGGATCATGTTTGGGAATGATACAAGGGAGGTACCTTAGTTTTTCAATCATGCTGTTTGAAATGGACTAATTAAAAACTCGGTAATCATGCTCATCATGCATTGCATGTGCCCGGAAGATGTGGAGCACTGAGGGATGAAAGCATGCCGCGAGCATGAGATGGTGTCGCATGAGGGAGTATGTCAGTGAGGGTATCCATCATACCCGCATCCATACTTGCATTAATAAGAGTAGTTAGGAGTGTTTGATTTTACTGCCTTATCATTACTGCTTGACTGAGTCGACAACATGTTAACCTATGCTTTATTGTTCCACTGAGTTAGCTACTCACTCCCACGTTACGGAACGGTGTTGTACACACCAACCAGATTTGTTGAGTTTCAGGTGATGGCGATGCTTTTGAAGCAGAACCGGACTACTATGATGTTGAGGAGGAGCTCTCCTACATGTAACTCTCTAACAGGTCTATGAAGACCTGATATTGTATTGACAGGGCTATGGTACTTGGAATAGAAGACATTACACTTACACATTTGGTATATTTTAGGATTGCATTTGTAATTATTTAACCTGGTAATGTTATCACACTCTGGAGACTCATCTTAGTTCATATATTTTATCTATCTATCACAGTCTTTCGCTTGCAAATTTAACTGTCTCTGGAGTATGATATGTTGTTTTGGCTTAATCTCACCCATGTTCACTACATTAATGCAGATAACATTTAATCATCATTATCTATGTTGCATTATTGATGTTCTGGAAACTCGAGAGTTGAGTTACTACTCGACCCTCGATTTTTCGGGATGTTACAGGGTAGCAATCCTTTCTGGACGTGGATTGCCTGCCACACCTATCGCACGAAGTTCCTGTGGGCATAACCTAGGTGGGGCTCACAACAATGTTTGTGAGAAATCCATCCCGTCCATCCGTTTTTATAGGTCATGTTATGTTATGATCTTATTGCTTGTGAGAAGTCCATCCCGGCCATCCGTTTTTCTAGGCCATGAGCCTGGCCTCACAATAAGATAAAGTGGGTAGAGAAATGCCCACCGTTGAAACCTACTTGGAGTCCATCATGATGTTTATATGCCATCCAACCTGTTCATAATGTCATTCCTATTAGGATGCACTGAAAACACAAAAAATATTAGCCTGATCCAAAACTTCTGTGGCCCCAAGAATGTTTCAACGGTGAGCGTTCAATCCTCACTATTTTCTATCGTGTGGCCCACTTGAGATTTTTATCTGCCTCATTTTTTAGATCATGTCCTAATATGATATGGAAAACCGGAAGGATGGAGTGGATTTCTCACAAACATCACGGTGGCCCCTCCTAACTTCTGAAAGTAATAACTTCTGCCATAGGGTGCAGCAGGCATGCAATCCACGTCCATCCTATCTCGAGAGAGTATAGACTAGCTACAAGCCACGTCACGACAATCTAACAACGTGCCGATTGCATAGGACATCCGTACCATGGAAACGCTGCCCCCCACTATGAAGATCACCTAGCAAAAGAATCAAGACGGTCCGTTAATCATGGGCAACCAACAGTCTGAATCAACACACAGGTGCCCAAAAATCTCTCAGATTTGACCAATATTAGGATGTCTTTCAGTTGAACGTGGATCACTGTTGTATCTCATTTTTTAACCATCCATCCATGGACTACAAATCCAAAGAGTAAGATTTACTATCAAAGAGATATATGAGGGAACTATTTCTATGGTCGAGCACAACAATATTCAATGGTATCACATTATGTATATGGATATATTGGTTGTATTGCTGCTATTGAAAACATGGAGAAATATTGAGAAATCGGTTGAATTTAAAAATATATATATATATATATATATATATATATATATATATATATATATATATATATATATATATAGGGCAAAGGTTCTATACGGTCGAGCTCATGGGAACTCTCCATGAGGTCGAGCTGTGTGGGCCCCACCATGATGTATGTCGAATATCTACTGTTACATCCCAGGATCGAAATTCGGTGTATAGGTGCCGAGAGCCGAGAATGGGGTACTACGGAGGCTGTCAGTGCCAGATTCGGCGATCGGGAGTTTTATAGGGATGGTGGGATCCACCTTAATGTATCTGTTGTATCTGCACCGTCTAGTAGATGGACAACGAGACACACCCTGATGTATGTATTCTACATCCACGATGTCCATTGCGTGTGAGGCCCACCTGCCACATGTGGGACCTACCAGATGTGTGAAATCCACGCCGTCCAGGGCAGCGGCCCACCATGATGTATTTTATTCACTCCGTCCAGGGCAGGCAACCCACCATGATGTATGCGTTGTATATCCATGTCGTTCATCTGCTGGGACCCATCTGATACGTGCAGGGCCCACCTATGGTATGTGTAGGGCCCACTTGCTACATGTGTAGGCCCACCTATTGTATATTCTATATCCATGCTTCCCATTTATGTTGTGTAGAGGCCCATCTTGATGTATATGTTTCATGCACTCTGTTAGGCCATTTTTCAAGGTCGTGGGCCCCATTACTATGTAAGGCCCACCTTATGTACATGAGGACCAGACTGTCCAATTTTTGGACGTCCAACCATTGGAGCCCACCTTGTTGTACGTGTTATATGTGATGTACACCTTGCCTGACCATTTTCTGGAGCATATGGGCTGCCCCATAAGGCCCACTATGATATATATGTTACACACACTATCAACCCATTGTTCCTAGGCCATGGGCTGTTTCATGAGGCCCATTGTGATATATATGAGGCCCATGTGATGAGGCCATTGTGATATATATGAGGCCTATGTGTTGAGGCCCATTGTGATGTATATGAGGCCTATGTGTCAAGGCCTATTGTGATGTATATGAGGCCCATATGATGAGGCCCATTATGATGTATATGAGGCCTATGTGTTGAGGCTCATGATGTATATGAGGCCTATGTGTTGAGGCCCATTGTGATGTATATAAGGCCTATGTGTTGAGGCCCATTGTGGTGTATATGAGGCCCATGTGATGAGGCTCATTGTGATGTATGAGACCCTTGTGTGAGGCCCAAGTGTGATGTGTGAGCCCACCATGATGTATGAGATAATATGTATGCTGCCCATTCATCTTCTAGCTAGTTTAAGGGCCATGAGCCCCATTGTAAGATAGTTTCTATAGCGGGCCGCATTCTAGGAGGCAATGGTGGTTAAATGTCCACGTTGTAAACTCCCTAGTGCCCATTGCTAAACCCATGTATTAGGGTCATGGGCCCCATTGTAAGTTAGATTCTATGGCAGGCCGCATTCTAGGAGGCAATGGTGGTTAAATGTCCACGTTGTAAACTTCCTAGTGCCCATTGCTAAGCCCATACCCTATCTATCTTTATTGGGCTATCTCAAACCGTTGGGTCCCTATTGATGTTAGTGTCACCCAATTTCTTATTGGGCTACCAGGGAGTGTCTATTTTACCCAGATAAATTATTTGTTGAACCCCAACAGGCCCAGGAAGTTAGGTGGGCCAGATGTCCAGCAAGAGCCCGAATTTGCTGCATATAGCTGAATGTTTTGAAGTCGTGAGGCCCACCAGATTGGAGGTGTTGTGTATACATACCATGCCTGTATGATCTTGAGATTATGGGCCCCATTTGTGCCTTGATGAGCCCACCATTCATCTGGTTGAATTAGACCATGTTGTCCAAATTTTTAGACATCCAGGCAAGCCCAGATGGGCTGGACGTCCAGCCTTAGTGACTTTCCACATGCAAGTGTTATCCATCCATTGTGCTGGGCCTTATGGGCTGGTTGTAAGTCCACTTTGATGTATGTGATTGTATCTATGATTGGCTATCTAATTTGCCAAGTTTTGGGCTGACCTATAAGGCCCACAATAGCACTTATGATGTACACCTAGCCCAAATTTTTCTGGGGCATATGGGCTGCCCATGAGGCACACCATAATGTATGTATTGTATGTTTCCTTTGGCCATGGTATTTTTGGGCTATGGGTTGTCCCAAATAGCCCATTTTAATATATGTAGACTTTGGGCTGTTTCTTGAGGTTCACCATGTTGTGTGAGGTGTTATGAGTGCTGCCCATTTGTTTCCCAAGTAGTATTCGGGCCATGGGCCCCCATTATAAGTTAGATTTCATGATGGGCCACACTCTAGGGGACAATGGTGGTTAAATGTCCACGTTGTGAACCTCTCTTGGGCCCATTGTTAAGCCCATTCTCATCTATTTGGGCCCCCATAAGTGTTACTTATTTAGTCTTAGTGGGCTAACCCAAACTATTGGGCCCCCACTATTGATAGTGCTTCCACCATGTCTTGAAGAATTGTCCAAGCCATAAGCCTATCTCGTGCTTATTGGGCCCCATAGGAAGCCCAGTTTACTACGTGATGGAAAGGGTGAGGAAACTCACTCTTTGTACGTAGGCTCATTCTTGATATAAGTATGTCATTTGGGCCATCGATTAAATATAGGAGAGTACAACATCACCGTTGGATATGCCTAGTAGAACTTCATAATACATGCCCATACACATCATTTGCATGCTTGATATGAGAAGTGATTGATCATAACATATGTCGTTGGGTTGGTTGTTTTTGGGACTCTTTGAGAGATGAAGTTGTCTCACATGAGCACGCGGTATGCGTAGGATTAGTGTATGACTGGATAGGATGACTCATGCGCATTGCATTGTGTGACATGATTACTGTACACCCTAACGACATCAGGGCCGTAGCCTCCACAGGCATATCGTGGATGATAGGATTGGACACCGAAAATGATTTGGTTCGAGACATAGGGCGCCATATATGTCCCTAGGTGAAAGTCTCTAAACCCTTATGGTACCAGAAAGTTGCTCCAATGTCTAGACCGAGTGGATGCATGAGCACAAGAAGGCCGAATACTAGAAGGTCGCGTCTCCCACTGTGTTGTGGTTGGTTGGAAGGGGGTGTGACTTTACCCGCCCGAGTAAGGGTGCAATGTTAAGCTGAGTTTGACCAGCTTGAGGAATGGGTCTGCTATCGACGAGCTAGACCGATATTAGCAGGCGGATAGTGAGGTCTCTTCCACTTATCCATCTGTGCGCTTAGATGGGGCGGCAAACTGACATAAAGTGTATTAGACCCCGATGATATGCTAGAGAGGAACTATGCTGATTTGTGGATTCCAGCTGAGGACTAGTATGCTCGCGATTTGCATCTTGCATATGACATTTGACCATATATGCCTTGCATCGCATAGCCTTGGTATGACTGATTGCATTCATGGACTTGCCAGCATCTACTCATTCATGGACTTGCCAGCATCTACTCATTCATGGACTTGCTAGTATTTTCCGCATTACTCTGATATTGCATACTTGACACATATATTGCGCACACACTTACACCACCCTCTAAGATTTTTATAAGCTTATGCACAATAGATGCGTGCAGGTGACGCTAAGACACAGTCGAGCTGAGGCAGGAGTGTGCGTTAGAGCTTCTGGAGTTTTTGATACCTATCTTGTATTTCCCTTTATGTATTGTACTTAAAGTTTCGGCTATAGTGGATATATGGTGATGTTCTTTGTTTGTGGGTTATGCTTATGGTTATGCTTCTTACGAGAACAAATTCATGCTGAAAATCCTCCTTATAGGATCATAGAATCGGAATCCGGTATATGGGTGCCGGGAGTTGAGAATGAGGTACTACAGAGGCTCTCAGTGCCAGATTCGACGATCGGGAATTTTGTGAGCCTAGTTTTCGAGTTTGGAGCATGACATCTACCCTATTAGTCAGATGCACCATTCCATAGTGGATCTAGGGATTAAAAATCAAGTCAATTGGTGACTTGTGTGGGCCACACCACATACAAAAGTTGAGAGGGGTTACCCTCCATTAAAACATTCATAATCGGTTTTTGCACCCACCGAGATGTGGTTCACAAATCCAGCCCATCCATTATGTGTCCCACTTGGATGAGGGATCAAACCAAGTTTCAAACGCATCCAAATTTCAAGTGGGCCCCACCAAGTGCTTTTATATGTTTTAGGCATGTCTTCACATGATTTTAGATGGTATGGCCCACCGGAGTTCTGTATACGGTTGATTTTTGGGATATCCCATAATTTAAAGGGGACCCATCAAATGCACGGTGTTGATGTTCGACATACATCATGGTGGGGCCCACATAGCTCGACCTTATGAGGAGTTTCCATGAACTCGATCGTATAGAACCTTTTCCGATATATATATATATATATATATATATATATATATATATATATATATATATATATATATATATATATATATATATATATATATATATATCAAATGCAATAATAAGTTTTCTTTATATGAGGTCTTAATCTATGTGCTAGCTAAATTGATGCAAGTATATTCAAAGTCAATTAATATAATTGATAGGTGTAAGAAAACATATGGAAACGTAAATAATACATTCAAAAGCAAAATGAGAATCATTAGTGTAACACCCCGGATTTTTTTGCCAACTTGGAGTTAGACGTACTTAGGTAATGGGTCGATCCTAACACCTTATTAACTTGTCAGAACTCAATTCTAAAGTCTAAAATCGTTTTTTAACCCATTCCTTCAAAATCTCACCTTTCACCACCTTGTTCTTCAAAATTTTCTAAGTACTTTCACAGTAGACACTAATCCTAAAGTTTAAATGATGAAAAACAATAATTAAATAAAAACTTACTGTAAATAATAAATACATAAATAAAATGGGATTTTGACCATTAACGTTTTAGAATCTCACGATATAAATGGGTTATTTGGATAAATCAGTTTCTCCTACCCCAAAATCATATATTGTACGTCGTGTAACCCATTCCAGATTGAAAGATGCACCCGTTACAAGTATCGGGTGGCGAAACCACATCAAACGGAGTCAGGGGGGCCAAACCGTACAAATCGAGGGGACCCAGAGTGGGCCTCGCAAGTTTCCAGCACCCTGGGAGCGGGAGGACCTAGCCCCTAGGGTTAGAAATCGCCGGAAAGTCCAGAAGTCGGCGAGGACCTGGCCAGTTCCGTGAGGCCTCACTGTTCTAGCGGGTCGGGCGGCCCATTTTCTGAAAATTTCCTGCACTTTTCATCCGACTTCAGAAAATCATATCTCCCTCGTTATAACTCCGATTTACATGATTCAAAATCTAGATTGAATATTGATAAATATAGTTTCATATAAAAATAAGTAAATAATATAATAAAATTTTTATTATAGTTAAATATAGGTCGTTGTGACAACTGTCCGAAAATCATCAGTTTAGACTACTGCTGCTTCGAGAATTTTTAGAATTTTTTCACAACACGAAACATAATGAAATTTTGTAGAGATGAAGTAGACTTGATAATAAACTACCAAAAAATAATTAAAATAATATACTACTTAAAAGTGCCAGAAAGGGGTGTAGAACTGCCCTAGGACCTTATTCTGTCGTAATTAGGGCATAATTTAGTTAAGTACTAAACTGAATAATCAGTATAATTGGATTGAACCACTTTCTATATAAACTGTAAGACTCAAAACTTATAGAATTATTAATGCTACATTACCATATAACTTAGGATCCATCTCTAAACTCGGTTGCTCTAAGGAGCACTTTAAAACTCCGTATCGGACCTGGACCGCACGTCGAAAGTCCGATGATGGCGAAACTATACCGTTATGATCACCTTACTGGGTTTGACAACCATCTCGGAAATCAAGTCCTTACTGTGTCCAGAAACACACAACTTGAGCCCGGAGCAAATTGTGTAAGAAACGTGAATATCATTAGGAAGCGTGCTCAGATTGATTTGTTCACTTGCAGGCCAAATATAAGGATTCAGACCGTCAGAATCTAACCTAATTATACCCTCGGATCAGGAAAAATTTTCAACACATGTCAGTGTACTTGTGGCCCTGATCGAAGCCGGTGACCGTTGAACTGAAACTGGTTCGCCACGGTCAATCTGTAAATCCAATCGGACCGAAAACTTAACTCGGCCTAGGTCTAATGCCAGGGAGCTTGAGTCCGACCGCACGCAGAAAAGGGGCCTCTAGAAGTGCTCCGTTGGATCGAAACAGCCCCCATTTGGCTATAACCTAAGTATACCATGGCCCTGGGGCCATTCCAACCAGTTCTGGGCCTATATAAAGGTCTTAAACCCTCTCTCTCTCATGCCATACGAATTTCCAACCCTAAGAGAGAGAAAAGGGAAAAGGGAGAAGGAAAGAGAGAAAGTGAGGGAGAGAGTTGGAGTTGCTCCTGAGATTCGATCCCTGCCGCTCCACGTGCTTAACCACCATGTTTGTATCGCTAATACGGCGATTCAGATTCCGTTTGTAGGTAAGAAAACCTAACCCTAATATGTTTTAGGGTTTCCAATAGTGTAAGCGATGAAATAGTTAACCTATTTCATGCTATAGGTGACCGTTGTGCCGTAGATAAAGGCTTTGTGTTTAAACCGAGTTCGTTATGAGTCTACCGGCGAAAGGTGCGGACTATAAATGTTTAGGTTATGGTTTTCAAGGCTTTCAATGTCGATTAATGATTTATGACTGACTTGAATGCTATCACATGCTTAGTTACGAGGTTTCCCACACGTTATACGTATATATGAACTATGTTGAACATGTTGTATTCCATGTGTTTGTTGATATGCTTGAATGAGTATGAAATTTGGATTTGTGCTTGCCATGATTATTAACGATGAATATATGCTTGTTGAGTACGTGGCAACTCTTTTGTAAAAGAGCAATTGCTAGGATATATGTTATATCTAGTCTAATCTGTGTATGTTGAAATGTGTAGCCTATGTGTTTGATAAAATGCTTCAATGAGGAAATACTGTAACGCCCCGTGTTTTCAGGACCCGAGTATATGACTCGTTTCCCAAAAATCCGAGTGTTAACCTTAGAGGATGGTCAAACTCGAGTGTATATTTTTTTTTCTTTATCAGAGTAAGTAGATGAACGTAGAGTGAACAAATTAATGTAAGGGAAATTTCATTATCATTCAAATATACAAGCAGCCCATAATGACTTATACAAACCAATGTCCCAACATTAACGATTACACGATTTACATTCATAAGAAATAACAGAAAGCATATAAATGTAAGTCGCATGACCACGTAGTCCCTCTTAGCAGTACGGCCGTGCATCCATGGCACCTGCACAACTCCTCGTCAAGTCTGAACATATACATCATCTGGGCCACCTGTTCTACCTGTACGGTTGTATATTTGATGGATAAGTGGCCAGCTCAGTGTGAATTCCTCTCAAGATTTCACACTGCCGCATTAGGTAAGCATAGTTAGAAGGAAAAACAAACAGGAATCCAAAACAGACAATATGCAGTTTTATTAGATGCATGGATGCATGAATGCAGTCATGGTCCCGGGTAACACATCCAGACGGACTGCGCCCCGGGTAACACACCAGACAGGCGAATACATCAACCCGGGAAACACATCCAGACGGTCTATGCCCCGGGTAACACATCCAGACAGGCAAATGCGTACGGTGACAATGGATGGTGGTTTGTGCCCCGGGTAACACATCCCGACAGGCAAATCCGTACGTACAATAGCAATAGATGCTGGTCTGTGCCATGCATGCATGATTAGCCAACCCATTATTAGTCTAGTTACAATCAGCCAATTTAGGTAAGCTCAAGGTCATTACGGGGAGCTCAGAGCCCAGCGTAAGCTGACAGCTCGGGCATAGTGTCCCATACCACCATCCCTAGCTCATGAGACTACCACCTTAGGATGTTTAATGGAAACCTGTCGACTAGTGGTCAATCGTATTACAATATATGGGGCTTACCTTCGCATGGTTACATGATATAAAAATATCGAACCCATATAGAGAAAATACTAGGACAAAGACACATAAGGCGATATCAAAGTAAGACAAATAAAACAAATGTCAAATAAGCAATATAGGACGAGTATCAAAATCATGCGATAAAAGACCATTCTTGCAAACCGTTGGACACAATAACCCTGGATCGTAGGCCCACATCACTGGTTAATTTAAACCACCATTCAATAACCACTAAGCCAAAGGTCCAGGTCCATTACTATCACAACCAGTCGGGTTACATCCCAAGTATGGGTGTACACGTATAGGTGGGGGTTTCCCACTGGTGTACCAGTTTAAGTTCTATAAGCAATTCAAATAATCCACAAGCATGGATAAATATGCAGGATAAATATCAAGCAGGCAATATAGCAATTCATTTATACCAGCCAACACATGTGATTATAAGAGAGAGATATCAATTATAAATTTAAATAAAAACTATAACTTAAGCTAATGGGAAAATAAAAAGTTCAAGGGAAAGAATCATCACCTATGGATCGTAGTACGTCCCTTGATCTAGATTCCAGCGCATAGTTAGCGGCCCTAAGGTACGTAAGCAGCTTCCTAGAGAGTTAGTTGTTATTAGACAACAAGTTCTAAGCATAAAAATGTGTGGGGTTTGAAGGGCCCATATTTTAGGTTGTTTGGGTTAGCCGAGAGGTGACTAGGCCTACAGGCTTTCGTCCCAACTAATGGTCCAGACCGGGATTGGAGTTTGTCCACAGCTAAGACCTGAATTGGGCCGCCTTACATATGAACCTGGTAGGTCCCATGAACGGTCTGGATTTACATCATAAGGTGGGTTATCCACTTGGGGCCCATCAGCTAAAATCATGTATATTATATTATATACAGATGTGTTATATTATATTATATACAAATATGCCATATGATATATATTATATTATATTATATATATATTTTCTTTAAACGTATACAGCAGTCATCCAGCACCGTACATCTATTGATGGACGGCCTGGACACAGCGTCCATTGCTGGACGGCCAGGATAAGATATGTAAATTATGGCGGTCCAGGGCTGGTAGGATGGACGGTCTGGATACAAGCATCTTGGCGTGGCCCACCGTGATTCAATGGTGCGCCCCACCCACTTAAGACGCCGTGGCCCGCTGAGGTATAACGTGGGGCCCACACGCTGCCTGCTGGGTGCGGCTCACCTGGTTGCAGCAGGGTGCGGCCCACCTGGAATCAATGTGAGGCCCGGTTGAAGTCCCAGCCGTTTTCAGGCTGATTCTTAGCCGTGTTTATGCACAACTGAGTGCTGTTCTCATGGCCTGCTGGAACTCAGTTTGCTGGGGCCCGACACCACCCTGTTTAGATCGATTCACAATCCAGCAGAAGGTCTACCTTCCACCGTGTTTGGGCTCCAATCACGGCTCCGCTTTTAGCTCAGTTTCCTTCCTTTCTTACTTTTTCTTTCTCTCCCCCTTTTCTCTTTGTTTCTGGTGTGAGAACTGGGAGCCAAAGGACCCTATTTATAGGTGTAGGGGAGGAGTCAGCAACGGCTGGGAGAGGGCCCACCTTATGCAACGGTTGGGATTGATAAATGGCTATGCATGGGTCCCATCCATGCTTGAGGATGGATTGCTAACACTAGAGCCGTACCAGAAGTACATCCCTTGGGTCTGGTGGGGCCCATCTCGAGTTTGTGGTTGGGTGGGTTTTTGAGGAAGATGACCCACCCAACAATGGCGGATTTTTATCCAAGGGTTCTCAGGGTAATCCAGACCGTTTGATCGGTCTAGATGGGTCCCATAAGTGGTGTGGGGTCTACTTTTAGGACCTCAGGCGATGCTTGGCTCCATCTCATGAGAATCTTCCGATTTCTCCTCTCTATCTCATGAGATGAGAGAGTTACTTATATCATCTCGTACCTTCCACTTGGGAGGGCTGGTATGGTGCCACGTGGCTCATCGGACGGTCACAAGTGTGACAGCAATCGCTATCCAAAAGAAGAAAATCTTCTTTTTCCTTCTCTCTCAATTGCCAATCCATTTTTGGGTTGTGAGAGGACTCCTCTCAGCTGGCAAGGAGGGAGGCTGAAAACCTCTGGTCCATGGAATGTTGGCTTGCCCAACAAGCTACCCAATGGTCCCTTACGTTGAATCTCAGCCCCACATCAAGGAATTGGACGTTTGGGGCTGATCTTCACCGTTCCAATGCATGGGTCAAGGACCCTATACGGTTTTGATCAATGGACCCTTTTGAGTAAAGTGGACGGTTTGGATCGTCCATAAAATCCCCCAGATGGCTCACTTTGGGGCTTGAAAATTCACATATTCAAATTTTTGGCGGCGGGAGATCCCAGCCATTTTGAGATTTTTGCTCGGTCAAAGGCAGTTTTGACCGAGCAACTCTATCCAGCGCACGTCCTGTGCTTGTAGACCAAGGTGCACACGCACCATATGTGGGGTCCATTGTGCTATTCGGAGAAATCCACACCGTCCATTATGTTCTAAGGGTCCATTTAGGGCCTAAACCAAAGACAGGGCAGATCCAAGGTCTCGATGGGGCCCACCACTTGATCTGTAGTCCTAAGGGTGGTTTCCCACTAATCTAATGGTCGGATTGGCTCGAAACTGAACGTCAACGGCTAGAATGGTTCAAACGTCCATTTAAGGCTTTCATCAGGCATTATTAACTAAGATTAATATTAATATGGATTTACTTGTATTTAAAATAATTAAAAGCTAATAGATATATATAATTATTTATTTTTATTTATTTATTTATTTTATATTAACATACTACTAATCAAATTCTCAATATTCAATACCATGTTACACATATGTATGGATTGGAAATTATATAACATCTCTTTTGAATTCACATTGTTAAATAATATATCATCTAACTAAAATTAATATCTCATAACTTTTGTATAAAATATTTAATACTACCTTGATATTTATAATTCAACTACACATCGTAAAATTATTATTCTTTATTGTTATAATTACTATTATTTTTATTATCTTCTGTTTAAGGCCAATCCTTATTTTATTTTATTTTATTTCTTGTCAGTGGCATCTGTTAAGTCCGCAAGTTCTTACTAGGCCTTGGTCCCAAATTCCAGGTAAATCACATGCATTAGTGGACCTCACAGAATAATTTTTATTATAGTCTCTTAATGCTAAGTTATATAGTTTTCAAAAACAAAGATTAAATTGATTTTAATTTGCTCTATAGACGGATAGCCTATTTGCATTTAAGAATGATGGACCTTACAAAGGTAACCCTAGTGGTTGGTTAGGTCTGTGTACCAAGGGAATTAAAATCATAGGAATAGGTCTTTCTCATGATGTGACGGTCCATCTTGAAGGATAACAGATGAATAACTTGATATATGGACGGGAACTGTTTAGAACAGTTGGATTTCAATTGTGAACGCTCATTTAGCTATTAAATTGGGTCACATGGTAACACTCGAGTATTGGAAAGTACAGGGGTGTTACAAATACTTGTTGAAATGCATGTAATGAGGGTGTCGAGATAGGATTCTCATTTTCCCTTAACTATGGTTATAGTTTTCTTTATGTATCCTATATTATTACTACGTGCTTTATGGTTGAATGTCTATGTATGCTAATATGTACACTATGTGTTTGTTGAAATGCTCAAATGAAACTTATATTTAAGTTGGTTGCTACATGCTGTTTTGGACTAGCACATATGTATTCCTATCTTATTTGAAGTGTGTTTGGGGCTACGATGTAGTCCAGGCAATCGGTAACGGATCCTGATTTGGTGGTTGAGGTCGTTTCGCCACACAGGACGTGTTCGATGAATCCGAGCCGTACTTTGGTTGTCGACAGTGGTTAGGCCACACGGAGTGCTTACGCACTTCATGTTGATCAACTCAAGGTGCACTCGTACTAACCGAGCTCGTCAAGTAACCCGATTAGCCTGATGTATGTTCACCATGTATGGACGCTCCTGCTTGAATCTAAGGTACCAACTTACCATTGAAAAGTCCATTTAATCATGGTACCACGATCCGCTAAGACTCATGAGCCAGGCATGGTGGTATAGGACACCGTAGTCGAGTTGTCGGCCTACGCTGGGGCGACGAGCCTTCCCGTAGTGACCAGTGAGCAACCCAGACTCGTGAGCCGAATACGGTGGTATGGGACACTATATTCGAGCTGTCGGCTTTCATTGGCACAGCCTGGCTGTGGTTCCCAGTCGGGTCGGTGAAGAGCCTTCGAAAATAGACTGTTAGTTGGTAGGGCGTTGGTGGAGTGACCTCGAGTATGAAATAGGCCTACCCCAGTGCAGCCTGGTTGTGGTCCCCAGTCGGGTCGGTGACGAGCCTTCGAAAATAGATTGCCAGTTGATAGGGCATTGGTGGTATTGACTTGAGCTTACCTATCGTATGTGATTAACTAGGATTGACGACCCTAGATGGATCATGTTTGGGTTAATGATATAAAGGGCGGTACCTTAGCTTCCCAATCATGCTGTATGAAAATGACTAATAAGAACTTGGTAAGCACGCTCATGCACCGCATTGCATGTGCCGTTTGACGTTGGGTAGAGCATTGAGGAAGTGACTGACATACGCGACCGTGATATGAAGATCGCAGAGGGAGTGCAGGCGAGGGCATGCATCATTTATACATACCATTTTTGCATTAATCAGAGTACTTAGAGATGTGTGATTGTATTGCTTTATCATTACTGCTTGACTGAATTGATAACATGTTAATCTGTGCTTTATAGTTCCACTGAGTTGATCACTCACTCCCACGTTACGGGACGGTGTTTTAAACACCAACCAGATTATGTCTTAGTTACAGGTGGAGGCGATGCCTACGAGGCGGGGCCAGACTAGGAGGATGACGAGGAGACATTCTTTTACATGCAGTTTTTAGGCGGGTTCATGTGAGTCGTGTCCTGATCGACGGGGATCTCTGGGATGTTGACTAGATGTCATTACACTTACTATTTTGTCTTTATAAAACACACATGTATATTCATTTTTGGTCCATTTTGGAAAGTATACTTGTATATATTTAACCTGGTAATATGTTCACACTCTGGAGACTTATAACAGTTTATATATGTTATATATCTATCATAGTTCTTCTGCTTGCGTAATTTAACTGTCTTTGGAGTATGATATGCTGTTTTGGTGTAATCCCACTCATGCACTAACACGGACAACATTTAATCATCATTATCTATGTTGCATAAGTGATGCGTTAGAACTCGGGAGTGGAGCTTATGCTCGACCCCCGATTTTCAGGGCGTTACAAGTTGGTATCAGAGCATGATTTGGATTAAACTGGATCTGGGTTATCGTAACACGACGCACTTTAACGCACTCTGACTTAGGAGGGGGCGATGGAATCTAGAAACCACATTAGAATCTCAAGTTTTGCCAACGGGCGAGATGGACTACTGTAGTTCAGCCTGTATGCGTCTGAGATCATGTGAATTGATCTTAGTCACATTTAGACCGATAGTCGACAAGTTGGAGTTGTACTTGACAATTTCGAACTCCTTACACCCCTCCACCCTTTCACACCCATATGAGCACAAAACTCATCTTTTGTGTCTCGTAGCCTTCCAAACCCACAAACCCATCTCACCCTACAAGCTTTTTCAACCCAATGGCTCTTTTTGAGCTAGTTACAGCCATCTTCTCGATCCCTACGCTCCTTTCCCTCATGGGAAGGAAGAGAGCGGCCCCGGATGAGGCCGGGCCTAGCCGTCCAAGTCGTTCTAAGAAGCAGACAAGTGCCGAGACTAGTGCAAGCGCCGAGCAAAGGTAGAAACGGGATCTCGACCCTCGAATTCTGTTAGAACGGTCTCTACCGACGGGCGAGAACAAACACCGTAGTTTAGTCCGTAAACAATGACCATCAGTTGGGACATTTCGAGTTTTAGGACCTAGAGTTGGTACTCTTAGATTTCAAAAAAAATTTGACTGTGAAGGAAATCCAATAAATTAATAACATGAACCCTAGGACCTCCTTAGCTTGTATGGTCATGTGTGAAGTGCTCGAGCGCAGTTAAATTTAAGTTCGGGCAACTCAATTCCAATCAGACAACTTTTGACCCTAAGCAATAAAAACAATTTCTTATATTAGAAATGGTATAAAATCATCTAGCGTATGAGCGTAGACTTTAAAATAGTACGAAATCATCTAGCCCATAAGCTATTGGATTACCGCTACTCCTAAAATTAAGACTAGGCTACTGGTTACACTAAGGAATGTAAGAGAAAATTATGCTAAGATAATTGAATGATAGACTTAGTTAGTCGGCTTGATTAGGTTGGAGTAAAAGCTCATTCTTTCGTTGAATCCCCTTAATACTTATAGGCTTCTTTAGTAACTCTTAGGAAACTTGTTTGACGTAGAAACTATTCACGCTCAGAGAAAACTTATATATCCCTTGGATTTAATGTTAGGTCAAATCAATACACTCCTTAGAATTGCTTTCTCAAAGACTTATTACAAACGGGAACACAGAGTAGAGAACTATATATAAGCGAGGTATTCGCGGTTTGAATTGAATTCTCAATCCTGGTAGTTACCAATGAACTCTATGCTCTGATCAAGTAGAAGATCGGAATCAACTAGGATTAAGAACTGATACGACAAATTTTTTATCCTCGCGAGGCAGAAGGTCTATGTATCCGGCTCAGACCCACTACACAACTTTCCTTTCGTGTTGGCCCTACCACTTACACCCAAAGTTTATTACTTCATCTTTGAGAAGTGTTAAGAATATATAGCCAATAGAGATTTCTCTTTTTAGGCCCAAGAAATTTCTCAAATGGGTAACAGACAGTTAGGAATTAGGTCCCGAATCATAGACCATTCTGGCATACATATTGTGCATATGAACTTAGAAGGATAGTCTGCCCATTTCCAAACTCCTTATGTACTAATGATGTATAAATTATCTTACAGTATTAAACTAGACATGATTAAAGAAGGTAAGTTTGGACCGTGACAAAACTCCTTGGTAGAATTAGGCATCTTGCCACAAACTCACACCCGTCCCTGAAATCAACCGCAACATCCATCATTTTTAGCTCATTTGTGTAACCATAGGTATCAATGCCATAGTACACCTCATCGATGAAAGGAAGCCCAATGTATTGAGAGATCGTTTCCCATTTTCGTGTCGAGGATAGGTCTCAAATTACACTTTGTTCCGACATACGGATCAGGATATAGATCCTTGAGCCTTGAGGGTGAAAATAATTTTTAAGGGGGGTAGAACATTATGAGCCTCATCTAGTTAAGTCAGTTTATACATCCATTGGATCAAAGTAGTGTAGTGGAAGCGTGGTGGACCCCTGCCCCACTGGCCCAGGATCAAAGGAAATTGATCCAGGTTATACGTAAGGTTAGGTCACTAAATATGATCTGAATCTTCCTTAGAATGTCAATAATGAAATCCTTACTTTTTACTCTTAGCCAATTTCGGGGACGAAATTATTTTTAAGGGGGGTAAATTGCAACACCCCGGATTTTTTTCTAACTTGGAGTTAGACGTACTTAGGCAATCGGTTGATTCTAACACCTTGTTAACTTGTCAGAACTCAATCCCAAAGTCTAAAATCGTTTTGTAACCTATTTCCTTCAAAATCTCACTTTTCACCACCTTGTTCTTCAAAATTTTCTAATTACTTTCACAGTAGACACTAATCCTAAAATTTAAATGATGAAAAACAATACTGAAATATAAACTTACTGTAAATGGTAAATACATAAATAAAATGAGATTTTGACCATTAACCTTTTTGGAATCTCACGATATAAATGGGTTATTTGGATAGATCAGTTTCTCCTACCTTAAAATCATATATTGCAAGTCGCGTAACCCATTCCAGATTGAAAGATGCACCCGTTTCAAGTATTGGGTGGCAAAAGCATATCAAACGAAGTCGGGGGGCCAAACCGTACAAATCGGGGGGACCCAGAGTGGGCCCCGCATGTTTCCGGCACCCCGGGGGCTGGACGACCTCGTCCCTGGGGCGAGCCATCCCCGAAAAGTCCAGAGGTCGGCGAGGACCTCGCCGGTTCCGCGAGGCCTCACCGTTCTGGTGGGCCGGGCGCCCCGTTTTTTTAAATTTTCCTGCACTTTTCGTCCGACTTCAGAAAATCATATCTCCCTCGTTATAACTCTGATTTAGGTGATTCAAAAGCCAGATTGAAGCTTGATAAAGTTTCATATAAAAATAAGTAAAAAATATAATAAAATTTTTATTATAGTTAAATATAGGTCGTTGTGACAAATGTCCAAAAATCATTAGTTTGGACAGCTGCTGCTTCGAGAATTTTTAGAATTTTTCTACAGTACGAAACCTAATGAAATTTGGTAGAGATGAAGTAGACTTGATAACAAACTACTAGAAAAATAATTAAAATAATATACTACTTAAAAGTGCCAGAAATGGGCGTAGAACTGCCCTAGGACCTTATTTTGTCGTAATTAGGACATAATGTAGTTAAGTATTAAACTGAACAATCAGTAGAATTGGCTTGAACCACTTTCTATACGAACTATAAGACCCAAAACTTGTAGAATCATTAACGCTACATTACCCTATAAGTTAGGATCCATATCTAAACCCGGTTGCTCTCGGGAGCACCTTGAAACTCCGTATCGGACCTGGAGCGCACGTCGAAAGTCCGATGACGGCGAAACTATATCGTTATGACCACCTTATTGGGCTTGACAACTATCTCGGAAATCAAGTCCTGACTGTGTCCAAAAACGCATAACTTGAGCCCGGATCGAACAAAGTGTGTGAGAAACGCGAATATCTTTAGGAAACGTGCTCATATTTAAGTGAATTGAGTCATTCACTTGCAGGCTAAATATAAGGATTCAGACCGTTAGAATCTGACCCAATTACACCCTCGGATCAGGGAAAATTTTCAACACATGTCAGTGTAATTGTGGCCCTAATCAAATGCCAGTGACAGTTGAACTGAAACTGGTTCGCCACGGTCGATCTGTGAATCCGATCGGACCGAAAACTTAACTTGGCCTAGATCCAATGCCAGGGAGCTTAAGTTCGACCGCACGCAGAAAAGGGGCCTCCAGAAGTGCTCTGTTGGATCAAAACAGCCCCCATTTGGCTATAACCTAAGTATACCATGGCTATGGGGTCATTCAAACCAATTCTGGGCCTATATAAAGGCCTTAGACCCTCTCTCTCTCTCATGCCATACGAATTTTCAACCCTAGGAGAGAGAAAAGGGAAAAAGAGAGAAGGAAAGAGAGAGAAAGTGAGGGAGAGAGTTGGAGTTGCTCCTGAGATTCGATCCTTGCCGCTCCACGTGCTTAACCACCACGTTTGTATCGCTAATACGGCGATTCCGATTTCGTTCGTAGGTAAGAAAACCTAACCCTAATTTGTTTTAGGGTTTCCAATAGTGTAAGTGACGAAATAGCTAACCTATTTCATGCTATCGGTGACCGTTGTGCCGTAGACAAAGGCTTTGTGTTTAAACCGAGTTCGTTACGAGTCTACCGGCGAAAGGTGCGGACTATAAATGTTTAGGTTATGGTTTTCAAGGCTTTCAATGCCGGTTAATGATTTATGACTGACTTGAATACTATCACATGCTGAGTTACGAGGTTTCCCACATGTTATACGTATATAAGAACTATGTTGAACATGTTGTATTCCATGTGTTTGTTGATATGCTTGAATGAGTATAAAATTTGGATTTGTGCTTGCCATGATTATTAACGATGAATATATGCTTGTTGAGTACGTGGCAACTGTTTTGTAAAAGAGCTTGACAGGATATATGTTATATCTAGTCTAATCTGTGTATGTTGAAATGTGTAGCCTATGTGTTTGATAAAATGCCTCAATGAGGAAATACCTATTGAAATGCATGTAATGAGGGTGTTGAGATAGGATTCTCATTTTTCCTTAACTATGGTTATAGTTTCCTTTATATATTCTATATTATTACTACGTGCTTTATGGTTGAATGCCTATGTATGTTAATATGTACACTATGTGTTTGTTGAAATGCTCAAATGAAACTTATATTTAAGTTGGTTGCTACATGCTGTTTTGAACTAGCACATATGTATTCCTATCTTATTTAAAGTGCGTTTGGGGCTACGATGTAGTCCGGGCAATCGGTAACGGATCCTAATTTGGTGGCTGAGGTCGTTTCGCCACATGGGACGTGTTCGATGAATCCAAGCCGTACTTTGGTTGTCGACAATGGTTAGGCCACACGGAGTGCTTACGCACTTCATGTCGATCAACTCGAGGTGCGGTCGTACTAACCGAGCTCGTCAAGTAAACCGATTAGCCCGATGTATGTTCACCATGTATGGACGCTCCTGCTTGAATCTAAGGTACCAACTTACTAGTGAAAAGCCCATTTAACCATGGTAGCACAATCTGCTAAGACTCATGAGTCGGGCATGATTGTATGAGACACCGTGGTCGAGCTGTTGGCCTACGCTGGGGCGACGAGACTCCAAATAGTGACCAGTGAGCAACCCTGACTCGTGAGCCGAATACGGTGGTATGAGACATTGTATTCGAGCTGTCGGCCTCCATTGGCGTAGCCTGGCTATGGTCCCCAGTCGGGTCAGTGATGAGCCTTCGAAAATAGACTGTCAGTTGGTAGGACGTTGGTGGAGTGACCTCGAGTATGAAATAGGCCTACCCCGGTGCAGCCTGGTTGTGGTCCCCAGTTGGGTCAGTTACGAGCCTTCGAAAATAGACTGCAAGTTAGTAGGGCATTGGTGGTAGTGACCTGAGCTTGCCTATCATATATGATTAAGTAGGATTGACGACCCTAGATGGATCATTGTTTGGGTTAATGATATAAAGGACGGTACCTTAACTTCCCAATCATACTATATGAAAATGACTAATAAGAACTTGGTAAGCACGCTCATGCACCCCATTGCATGTGTCGTTTGGCGTTGGGTAGAGCACTGAGGAAGTGACTGACATGCACGACCGTGAGATGAAGATCGCAGAGGGAGTGCAGGCGAGGGCATGCATCATTTATACATACCATTTTTGCATTAATCAGAGTACTTAGGGATGTGTGATTGTATTGCTTTATCATTACTGCTTGACTGAATTGATAACATGTTAACCTGTGCTTTATAGTTCCACTGAGTTGATCACTCACTCCCACGTTACGGGACGGTGTTTTAAACACCAACCAGCCCTTGTCTTAGTTGCAGGTGGAGGCGATGCCTACAAGGCGGAGCCAGACTACGAGGATGACGAGGAGGCATTCTCTTACATGCGGTTTTTAGACGGGTTCATATGAGCTATGTCCTGATTGACGGGGATCTCTGAGATGTTGACTAGATATCATTACACTTAATATTTTGTCTTTTTGAAACACACATGTATATTCATTTTTAGTCCATTTTGGGAAGTATACATGTATATATTTAATCTGGTAATATGTTCACACTCTGGAGACTTACAACAGTTTATATATGTTATATATCTATCACGGTTCTTCCGCTTGCGTAATTTAACTGTCTCTGGAGTATGATATGCTGTTTTGCTGTAATCCCACTCATGTTTAATCCATTAACACGGACAACATTTAATCATCATTATCTATGTTGCATAAGTGATGCGTTGGAACTCGGGAGTGGAGCTTATGCTCGACCCCCGATTTTCAGGGCGTTACAACTAGATTAGGTTATATACATATTTGATTTTATATTTGGACATAAATATTGCAATTTATTTGGGAGAAATTGGGAAATTTTGATTTTGATTTTTAATTTTCTGTAACTTAACTCATCTCCTCCAAATCTTGAAATTGAAATCCTTGATTTATGATTTTTCCTACAAAACATAAAATATCATGGATTTGTAACAACTTGATATTAATTTAATATGATTAAAAAAAAGGATCAAAAATAAAAAACACTCACTAATATGTGGGATATATCCCATATGTGTTTCGTATGGCACAAGTGGGATAGAAGATATATAGTGGAATATATCAACTAATATTGTAGATATTTAAAACACTAGAGCACATCAGACCAATGGACCGGATTACCCAACCATGGCCCCACTTTTCAAAACTCACGACACCGTGCAAAGATGCAGGTTGTGTATCATATATTCCCCAAAGTCTACAAGAGAGATGTTCCATCTTTGAGTGAGCATTTGATCAGCTTAAGAAACTGCAGCGGACTCAATGAGTCATTGGGCTGACTCAATGAGTCACTCTCCCAATCGAGTTTCACGGCGATTCAGCTTGAAATCTCATCAACACGAGTTGACTCGGTCGAGTTTGGTGTCGGGTCCTGAGTTTTAGAACTATGCTGTTAAATGCAGAGCACTGGTCATAATTTTTGTCAAGATGGCAGCAGTCATCTAATAAGGGAAGATAACGGAGCACATCCAATCTATGATGGGACCCACCAAATCAAGTGTGGGTTACCGATAGTTGGGTCCCACCTACTATTGAACTGAGTAGAAAAATACCATTTGTTTCAATCACAACATGCAACCATTGATCTTCATTGATGTTTTTGTGGTACAATAACCATAAGAGAAATGAAAACTTGCTTAGATACAACTGAGTGGGATTTGTTAAATGCCCCGTATTTATTACAGATATGTGGGCCCATTATAAAGGGGCCAATCAATGAGATCAATTATACAATTACAAACATTTTTTCATGGAAAAGTAGAGTATTACATACAAAAATTACTATGAAGGCTATTTTCTTGTGGGATTATTAGGTTGAGATATCCTGCTTGCTCCCCCCACTCAAACGCTTCTTCCTGTACCTCCATGCTACTTGAATGCAAGTTGCTGCATTTGCTCTCCAATACGGCGATGCATACCTGCATAAGAGGCATAACATTAGTTACAGATTCTTCATATGTTGGGCCCCACAGTTGATGATCCTAACTGCCTCATTGGCCCCTGTTAACTGTGGATCGTTGGTTGTAATTGTCAACTTTCATTGGATGGCTAGGATTATCTGATGGGGGACATTGGCCCATCAAGTCAACTGCTTACTTAAAGGTGGCCCACCAGAAGTGTTGCAATGAGGAATTGTAAGGTCTCAAAAGTACATTTTTCTTATGCACAAGACCGGTTGCACTTGGGGACAATGGCTTTGTGATCCATAACTACTGATATGATGGGCCCTACTAAAAATCTCCAATAGTGGAAGATCCTCACCCTTTGATCCTTGGACCACACTCCTTTAAATGTGGACACTGATATATTTTTCTCCTCAAATATCTGTTTGTAGGATACTAATCAATGGATTAGAATCTTCCTATCTAAATAACTTTTGAGGCATCCCCCAACCACAGCCTATCAGATAAATGGTTTGGATCCCCTGAACCATGGCCCATGTACAGACTCCCACATGGTTCCTGCATATTAGCAAATTTTAATACTGTGTAGAAGTTGAGAAACCTAAAACAAATGGTGCAAATTGCTTGGTTGTGCAGGCCTTGATCCTGTAAGGCTGTAATTGGTCTTTTGGGTCCATAATGGCCTAAAAACAACCCTCATAACCATGGCCCACCGTCGGCTGCGTGATTTTCTAGTGCTATCCTAAAAATGCATGAGATGAGGTTCTGTATAACCTTAAGGCCCCTTGAACACGTGGGCTCCGCAAGAACCGCGCAAAAGTGGTGGTGACTTCTTCCAGATCATCCGCTCGCAGTACAAAAGCTTCCACATTTGTCAAACACTTCACAGTCCTGTTAGACAATAACCGCTGTCCCAATGACCTGATTTTCTTTCCATCTGAAAAAAGTAATAATAATAAATAAATAAAGATTGTGTTTTCAACCTCAAAAAAGCAAGAACTTGATTGGTGAATTCATAGTTACAAAAAGCAATTTATGGCCACAAGCTGACAGAGCATTAAAATATGAAGACAGCTAAATTCTCTCCAAATGATGGTTCTAAATATCATCCAAAACTAAGTCAAGCCGAGTTGTCTCAGTTTAGATGGGCAATGAAGCAGGTCCCCAAACCGAAACAGGACAGAGACAGATGAAAACCGTGAGTTGGGGGAAGTTGGTATGGTTTTATTCTCGAAGTGAGCTGCACCCTCAAACCGCTATTTAATACCATTCTCTAATTATCTTAGCAAGGTTCTAGTCAACAAAAATTTCTACGTTTGGTTGTCTAGTTTCCGCCAACCAAAATGAAAAACAAATTGGTTACATGCAAGGGGACCATACCCCTTCCCCCACTTGAAGATCAGACTAAATGCTATGTAAGGGACACCATCGAGGGGCACTTGGGTTGAGAGCTGAGCCTAGCACCTGACCGGATGAACTTCCACTGTTGAGCCCAATCTCTTCCGCAGAAAAGGGGTCGGCTCGCGAAGGGTCCGACAGAGTAAAGTGATTCATACAATTGCTAATAGTTTGATGTATAAAGGCTATAAAAAGATATCCAACCAGCCTACACCGGAGAGAGGACAAGAAAGGAGTTGGAAGAGAACACATTTAGAGGAAATATACAATACTTGATTGCACACTCTCTTGGCTAAGCGAACTGCACCAATGGGGTGCATTGATGATCCAAATCATTCATATGGTGGACCCCATGACGTGATGTACCTCAAAAACCTTCCTCATTTGGGCAATCCTAGCCATTGGATCGTGCCCCATCAAATGGACCTTTGTGGTAATTGTCCATTTCCATCAGATGTCTAGGATCATCTGTAGAACAGATATTTAGGATAGCCCATCCTATGAATGGGTCCACTGGTCAATCAGTTAGTTTACTGAAGGTGGGCCCAGTGTTGGGTTGAACAAAATATTGCAGTTTTGCTCGATCGAGCATCGTATAATACCTCACATGTTAATTAACGAATTACAAACGCTTACCTAAGTCCAGAAAAACTTTCCACCCACTAATTTGGAGCCATTGGAGTTAGTGTTATGTTTAAATTTAAAGATTCAACCTTAAGCTGTGCAATAAAAGAATGTGAGCTCATACTTTTACTCAGTGAAGAATGCTCAAGACACCACGTGAGTAGCTCCTCCCCACAAACGTCGCCTTCTGACAAGGGGGTTGGATTTCCATCTCCTCCAATGCTCTCCATTTTTCCCCGGACAATGAAAACCATCTTGTCAATTGGACCTTCTTGATATAGTATTTTGCTTTCTTCTATATACACTGTTTGCTTCAATCTTTCACCAATAGCATCTAAGATGGGAGTGTCCATTGCTCTGAAAATATGCACCTGTGAATCAATATCATTTTAGGTTCTTTAAACAAGTAGGAGGGATTGGAATGAATGCCACCAAACAGCTGCAGATTTTGATTTTGCTATGCATGAGTTGTACAAGAACATTTGTTTCTGTATTCATGACTTAGGTCAGATTTGAGCTTGCTAGGATATTGTGCAGTCTCATGCACATGAACAATCACTCATGAAGACCTTACAAGCAATGAGCAGAAAGGATAAAAGGAGGCATAAGCATCAAAGACAGTAGTGAGTTCGAAGCAACCATACACAGATAAAAATGATATGCTATGTATTGGGTTTGCATTTATTTGTGATCTCATTCAGTGGGCCTTGTCATACAATGTGATTTTGCATCTTTTTGTTAAGGCACTAAATTAGGAAAATTCATGAGGTGATGTCCAATATATCGTCTGCCATCAAATGCATTCCAAGACTTGAGCCACCTGAACCATGATTGAACCATGGTTTGAAAATCATCTGATACAACTTGATAAATGTCCAATTTGTATTGGTTTCAGTCTGAAATGAAATGAGTCACCACACTAATGTGGAGCAAATCAAACCGAGTCAGGGTGAGCAATGTTTTAAATACTGACAATATCATCCGATATATCTCACGGCATATTTTGTATCTCACCTGTGTGATATGAAACACGCAGGTAGTGCCGATGTATCCCACATGTTCGATACGGTGAGCGTTTTCAATTTCCGATCCCCTTTTTTTAAATTATGTTAAATTAGTGTCAAATGGTTACAAATCCATTGGTTCTTCATGTTTTGCATGAAAAATCATGGAGTTGGAGCTTTGATTTCGATATCCATTGGTTCTTCATGTTCTCCATGTTATTTTCAAAATTTTCCTTCAACCAACTGTCAATTGAGACTAATATCAAAATTTGAGTGTAGGTGGTTTGATTTGGGGAAAATTCAAAATTTCCCAAATTGCTTGCAATGTTGTACTCCAAACATGAAATCAAGCATGTATGAGGGCTGATTTACTGATTTGTTAAGTCCTCAATTTCAAAAAATAAAAATCATTTTTAATTAAAAATAAATTTTTTATTAAAATATTAATTTTTTTTTTTTTTTCAAAATTTCCCTTCAATCAGCTATCAATTAAGACTAATTTTGAAGTATTTAGGAGTGTTTGATGAAATGATCATCACATACACTCTAAATGTTCTGCATTCAATTTGAATATAGTTGCATAGTTCAGTTAGACAGCGCATAGCTTAGGAACCTAAACAAAGCAAACATATTATTTGCTCTTCTTTTTTGAGATGTTATGATTTAAAAGTATGTATTAAGGTCTTTTTTTAACAACCCCTGAAGTTTCATTGAAAAATTTAACCATTTTCCCAATGTTTTCCCATGTTTATCAAAAAGTGAGATAAATTATCCGATACGAACGATATATCTCGTGTGCTAACCAATACATATTGGTATCTCAAGGATGTGATACGTAACATGATACCAATATTTCGAACACTGAGGGTGAGTTGTACCGTTTTGGTCTCCAGGTGATTCACACTCCAAACCCACACCACTTAAATCCACGGCATAAACACAATATACTTGGAAGTCATAAATTTGTAGAACCATGTTCCAAATGAAATGGCATTGTGGCAATGAATGGTAGTTCATAATTTGCGCACCCAAATCTCCTGGATTAGACCCATGGTTCAACTATCATTTCTGAACCACAATAGGCCAAAGGGTGAAAATTGTTAGTGTGAAGAAGTGTTGTCAAAATCCTACAATTTACGATTCACGATTTACGATTTGAGTTGAATCTTAAGCAAAATGATTTGAATCCCACCTTTGAATCCCTTTTTATATGAATCCTATGATTCACAATTCAAATCCCGATTTACGATTCAAATTATACTTGTTCTCTTTTGTTTTAAGCTTCACTTGGCTTTCATTTTATGTTTTTAAATTGGTGGGGGCTTAAGAATCATTAAAAAAAAAAAAACTTTCAAAAAAGAAAAAGAAAAAGAATCATTTAGAAGAGGTAAATTATTTTATTTTGTTCTTTATAAGAGATTAAATGATATATATTCTCTTCAACATTATATCGTAGAGCTTTATATATATATATATATATATAGCTTCTTAACTAGTTGAAACACCAAATTGATATATTGCTTATCTATAATGTTTTTATAGATGGTTATTGACTTATATGTATTGTGTGAATGATGGTTGAAAATCAAAATATCTCTCTTCAAAGAAAAAAAAATCAAAGTATCTTTTTTCGATGGTCTACAGAATCAATTGCCGCTTTTCCAACGTGATTCTACATTCAAGAAAGTTAACAAGAGCATAAGTTATTAAAGGATCCTTGGATGTTTTTTAAGGAAAATTTCTTGAAAGATAAAAAAAAAAAAAAAAAAGAAGGAAAGAAAAGAATCCTTTGACACTATCATGACATGGTATTACTTGGTGCATATTGACGGCAAAAGGATTTGCTAAGTTTCTAATTTATTTATATTTTAAAGAAAATCATTAAAAAAAAAAATCTTACAATTTGCAGTACAATCTGCGATACAATATGATTCAACCCCTATTACAATTTGCGACACGATAACTATTTTGACAACTGTGGTGTGAAGCTTTAAATGCTATGGCTAAAAAATGAGGTTATTATTAGGTGAAGTTGTTTGTGTAGTGCTTAATACAACTATTTAGGATTTGCAATATTCAAAATGGGAATTCTCATAATCACTTGTTTGGCAACTAGCTGCCCACCTGACATCTACCTCCTCTACCAGCCATCTAGTGCGTCACTGCCAGGCTGTTGAAACTATGACCATGCAGTGTAGCATCCATGTGAATGCTAACATGTTATGGACCTATAAGGAGCAGTTTTCATGATACATGACATCAATGATGCATCAGTAATATTATTTTATAGTTGGCATTATTTTATTTGCACATATGATATTGCAGTGTTTCACTAAACAAATCCATCATATTACAGGGGTGCAACTCGGGCAAGTTGGGTTAGGTTGAGGGTCAACCTGAGCCTGGCACGATCTTGAGAGAACCGAACCTGCAATCTGACCCAACCTGTATTCCAAACAGAGGTGCCCAACGTGAATTCTTCTATGCTCAAACCCCAAACCAGCACAACCCAGCCTGATTCAAGCCAACCCAACTCCAATACATGAGATTACTCCCAACCCTATTACCATAACTGAATTTGCTCAACCCTTTCCGACCCTAACCCTACTAGAGGACACTGACAACTCGACCCAACCTGACCCAAACTCAGGTTGGGTCAATAGGGTTTGGGTTGAACCGGACCAAATTGCCCTATCATATAATAGTAAATGACTAAACTAGATGCTGTCTGATACATTCTAATAGAATGATATAGAATATGTTGAATATGACATCAATCTAACAATTTTGCAACTCCAAGACATACCAACATATACAGGTTAAAGAAAGTGTTTTGGTTGCTTAACAAACCGAGCAAACTTGAACTCAAATCCGAGTGGCGGTGACATCAAGGTATAGAAAAAGGGTTACGTAATGGCTGCAACGTTAAGTAACGGACAAAAATGACCCATAACGGTCCGTTATGGCATCGAAACAGGTTTTTTCAAGAGAAAAAAGACCGGCCTGTATCATAACTGTAATGAAGGTCGCCGTTACGGCCACCATTACCATTATGGAATACCCTGGATGACATGGGATTCCAACACTGAGAAGTGTTGAATATTAACACAGAGAAAACCACAAACAAGATAATATTTACACTTATATGTGTCAATAATCACACACACACACATGTTTTTGATCAACCATACATTTATTATTAGCAACATGAGTACTACAATTGACATAAAGTTTAATCATCATCATCATCACGGCATTGTTCCAACAATTCGGGTTGGCTTTTGTGAAGCATGTTTCCCCAATGATTCCTATTCCTGAATTGATGCCTATCATCTTCTAGCCTTGGGGATCACCACTTCCACCTCTTATTCAACCTCTTTGTCATGGGCTTACTAACTCCTTAGCTAACTTGCCCATGCGGCACTTGTGCAATGTCCAAGGCTACTCAAGCTAGCCTACCACCCTACGTGTGTGCAACCCAAATGCTATGCACCACACTTGTTAGAGTGCTAGAGAACTGAGAGTGAATGGGAAAGCTTTGTATTTGATGCAGGACATGAAATTCAAATATGATGTGCAAGATTGTCAGGCTTTAGATCACGATAGTTTAGAAACAATCACACAAAATTCGACATCCCACATAACGTCAAGCACTCAACAAGGGGAATCTATGCGGGTCCAGGCCTACACATGCTAGGGCTGGATCAATTAAAATTATAGACCAAACAATGCTCCAAGGAGAGTAAATTCATCCACACATGCACAAAAATATTTCCCCAATCCAAGGGATTAACATGTTCAATTCGGGGAACCCTAAGGTTAAAGAAAAGGGATAGAAATTGAGGATTTAGGACAATCTAGGGTTAGGGTTAGAGAAATCAGGTGAGAGAGGAGTGAAAGAGAGGAGAGAGAGAACCTGTAACAAGCCTGCGCGTGTGGACAGCAGGTTGGGCCTGACGCACGTGCGCTGATGGCTGGCCGCACGTGTGTGGGGCCCACGAACTCAAAAATCGTCCTCTTAGGTCTGGTCGGCTAGGGCTGAGCTTCAAAACCTCCAAGTTTCAAGTAGATCCGATGTATGCTCTGGGCGTGGTGCTCCGCCGAAGTTTTAGCCCTCCTGCAGGGCTAGATTCTGGAATTCTGCTGAAGAGAGGAAAATTGTTGCAATAAAGGACAGATTTGTAGCGCAGATGATTGTGGGAGATGAGAAGGGTGGATGGTAGAAGATGGGAACGAATCGGGATAGATGTGGCTTCGCACTACGGTAGTTAGCCCTTCGAAGAAGGGAGGGCTTCACACCCAATTAGGTTTTCATAACTCGGAAAGGAGCAGGAAAACACAGCAATTTTATTAATCTTCATTGAGAAAAAAAGCCTACAAGGGGTGCTTATCTATAAGAAAACCTTATACCTCTAAAACTTGCGCCATGTGCGTAACCTATTTCTTGGCGATGAAGTAAACACAAATAATAACTAATTAAAGTAATCTAAATCGTCCATGATATTCTAAATAACATTAATAAGCAAAACCTAAAATATGAAACTAATCAGACTAGTGGGCCACGATCATGAGAACCCGTGATGGCCTTTATTTTACTATCGGGCCCACTCCAGCGAACCAAAACTCAGTCTTCTAACTAGAGGGCCCTCCTTGGACGTCGTCATCGATCTAGATTGATGGTGGGGCCCTCCTCCTCCTTGCCGGGGGGGGGGGGGGGGGGGGGGGGGGGGGGGGGACATGTCCCCATCAATATTGCTTTATAAAAAGAAGATTACAATTCAAGTGGTCCCATATATTGACAACTACCCTATATAGGCTTAGGAACTCTCCATACACCTTATATCAATAGCCAGTGTGTCACGCGACATCCATCCAATGGCTAAGAACACTCTAGAAAGCTTTTGAATAATTCCACACAAACTTGGCTACAAAACTTACTAGTAAAATTCGAAACCTTCCAAAGATCTCTACACAATTCTACCATGATTTAACCTATTTCAGAATTCTCTAAACTCTTCTATTATGTACAAGCATGTGTGTGTGTGGGTGCGTGTGCGTGTATGTGGCCATGTAAGTTTTAGGGTTTTCGTGATATTGTGACGGGAACAATTATTGAGAAGGTTTAGCCACTAACCTTTTCTCCACTCCATTTGTCTTTTATGGTTGAGAAGGGTAAAGATTATCAGTGATGAGGGGAAAAAATCCACATTGAAAAAATTGCTGCCATGACCACACAGTTCTAGTGTATAGTTCGTCAAAGTTTAAATTTGATTCCTTTTCTTAAGAAGCATTGTTGGTTGTTTAGTGGTGCAAGATGTGTACGTAGGAGTAGGACCCCATCAAATATGTCGATAAAAGATGGATGTCATATGCCCAGTGATTTTAGTATCAATAGCATCGGCCGATACTATCAATATCACACGTGGGTGGTACTAAACCGACACGTGTGATTATGAAAACCCTCAATATCATGAGATATTTCCCTACATATCGCAATGTATCGATGAGATATCGATATATCATCAATATCTCAATTCAAAAATACTTTGTATTGACAGTATTGTCGATTCTTTTGTCAATATCAACCCTTATGCGATACAACATCAGCCCCTTGTGTTTCTTTTTTTAAATCACCAAAATCGCCAAAAATCCATTTTTTTTTCCTTCCATTAGCCTCCTAAGATGATTTTGACCACTCCTTTTTGATTGTTTGAAGAGAAAAGGGAATTTGGGTGCGGAAATCAAGATTGGAGAGCGAGTGGACCGCAGATAAAAATAGTACGCTTTTTTTTTTGGAATTTAATCAGTGTTTTTTTTTTTTTTTTTTTTTTTCTATTTTAAATTACTTGGAATTATTATAACAAAGATGATAATCCATAATTTTGCATGCTCATCATGGATTACAACCTCCAATTTGCGAATTTGGGGAAAATAGGAGAAATTGAAGAAAATCCAAAATCTCCCCCATTTAACCCATTTAACTTACAATTAGAGTGTAGAAAATCACATTAAAATGGTTGGAGGCTTATCTATAGATTGATGGAACTTTTTGGAATTTTTGAAAAAATAATTATTTAATTAAAATATCAAAAAATATTGAAAAAATAATCAACCAATGTTATTTAGCCTTAATATTTATGTGTTTATGAGTGTTAATTGATCTTAATAAAGTTGCATCGCTTTTGTCTAATAGCACATAGTTTAAGACCCTATACAAACGAAACTCATTATGAGTACTTGTTTTATATATATATATATATATATATATATATATATATATATATATATATATATATATATATATATATATATGAGTTTTAAGTGTGTAATAATGTCTTTTTTAACATTCTGTGAAGTTTCATTGAAAAATTCGACCAATTTCCCAATGTTTCAAAAAAAAAAAGTGATGCATTACGTGACACACGCGATATTTGATGGGCTTTTGAGAAAACCAGGACAAATCACCACACATAACAAAATTCCAAATTGGTAAGGTTTGCCCTAATGGCAAACCCTTAAAGAAAGCAACAATATATATCAACCCTATGAAGAGAACAATGTACAAGAATACGCTTACATAGACATAGGCACTCAATATGGGGTCAATGGATAAAAGAGGAAAATTATATTACAAGCAATAATGCAAATATAATATAAACATGTGAGAGGACAGACTGTTGAAGTAATACAGTCCCTTGATATATATTGATACACCACATTCTGATAGCTTAAGCTTTTAGAGTAAATGGTTGTTTGACATGGTATCAGAGAGGAAGGTCCTATGTTTGAATCCTGAGAGCAACAAATATGCCTCGGTAATATATTATTCTCCCATGGGGGGTCAGGAAAAATCAGGTCCGGCCCAGGGACTGGAAAATCAAGCCCGGCCTGTTTATGGTGTGAGTGTCCCTCCACCCTTGTTAGTATGTTCCCGTGCGGAGTTCTCACCCCGCACGTGCGGGGGTGTTGAAGTAATACAGTCCCTTGATATACATTGATACGCCACATTCTCACAGCTTAAGCTTTTAGAGTAAATGGTTGTTTGACACAGACCCCTCCACCATGGCCATCTAGTTGTACACGTGTGACATGAGCAATCATATATGTCTAACAATATTTCATATGCAACACCCAATATCTTTCCATATCCATGCACTGAAACATCTTGTTTTTATAAAGACAAGCTACATTTAGAAGACAAAAAAGATTTAGTTATTACAATCATCAAGAATGATAAACTATGCAAAACCAACAAATCTATCCGTTCCAGTTTTATAATAAATGCTGCAACAACATGCTCTAAAGTTCCCTTTCTTGAAAAATTTAAAGAGATGGTGGTCTATGACTCTTTGTTAGTAGTTCGGTAAATTCCCCTATGGGACTGCAGTATTAGAAAACAAAGTTTTGGTAAGTTCACATGCACCTCCATACGACTTCCTTCCATGCATCAAGTGAAACCCTCTATGTCGATGAACTGGTTGCTCAACAATTGTGTAGGATGTGTACAATGAATGTGGATCATTGACAATTTCTTTTAGATCATTCGTTGTTTTAATACACATAGGGGACACATTACGAATGGACTCATGTGATCTTTAGGCAAGGTCATCTACACCTTAAGGCCCGCTAATGCAAGGCTAGACGCCCCACACACATGCAGTCGTATGACAAGGTGCATGAAAAGTTAACGGAACTTAAAGAACAACATCTCTTTCATTCCTATGAAGGTAATAAAAGCTGCGGCAAAGTTCCAATGTTCACCTTCTTGAGAAATTTAAAGAGGTGGCGGCGTATTTCTCTTTGTAGATCCTCCGGTAAATTCTCCAATAGTGCTTCTTCCTTTACACCACGATTGGCAGCCCAATTAAACCTTTCAGATTGTAGCACTTGCCTACATGACCTCAAAATTGGCTAGTACCAAAGTTGCATGAAATAATGGACAAAATGGAACAAAAAAATAAAATAAAATTGAAATAGTAAAATATTGAAGTTTTACATCTCTAACATTGATATTCATGACAAACCAAGCAATCCTTGTAGATTAAATTATAGCAAAATATACAATAGCGAAACCTTGAGAAAGAAAAGTTCCATGAATTTTAGAAACCCAAATTTTGATGTGCAAAAGAAAAAAGCGATACCTTCTCAAGCCTTCCGGGAACCGCCGATGGCACATCCACCGTTCGACATCACGAAGCCTTAGTTGCATTTCTAGCCTCCTTGACAAATAAATGAGTGCAAGTAGTAAATACAGAGGTCCAAATGAAAAAGAAAATAACCAAAGAAATAGTTCATACCAATAAATTACATATTCAAGACCATTCAACATGAGGTGGTCAGAAAAATCATGCAGTTTTGATTCATGCATGTGTGGCCTACTTGATGAGTTGACTGCCTGACCTCTGGTTTTGGGGCCAGGTCAACTACACAGCAAGGTCTAATGCAGCACTCACCATTCAGGATGAAAAGAAGTGGATTTCAGAAAGAATGCATGGGTTGCATGGGTTTAATGTCTGGTGAAATGCAATAGAGAGAGAGAGAGAGAGAGAGAGAGAGAGAGAGAGAGAGAGAGAGAGAGAGAGAGAGAGAGAGAGAGAGAGAAACTTTCATACCTCCGCCCAAGGGATTGGAGAAAATTCTGCATATTTCCGATGAGTAAAGCAAAAAGAAACAGGCCAAGTCCAACAATGCTCATAGTGAATAGAACTTCCCAAACAAAGTCACTGGGCACTTGGTTGCCTGCTAGAGTACTGATTTGCTATGGCAATAACATCATCATGAAAAGAGAATGTCATTAGGAGTTTTGATGACCTACTTATAAAATCAGAAATCTCAAGGCATTTATATAAAAATAACACTATGATGTCATAAAGTTGCTGTGGATGATACATCAAAGATACACAAAAAATAAATAATAATAATAATAGTAAGGATGAAATTTTTAGTGACACATTCCACATTATTGTCATTGTGGAAGAAAGTACAGAGCATGTCTCAATGAAATGAAGGGATTTCTCCTCCCGAGAAAAAAAAAATAACAAAGATAGTTTGCAAATAAGCACTCATAATATGCATAATAGAATTAAAAATATAACATGGACAACAAGATTAAAGGTAAGCCGAAAGATTGTGTGCATTTAATGTGAATGGAGGGAAAATTTGAATTTTGAAATGCTTATAGATTCCTACCAACTTTCATTTGGATGGTAGAAGAATGTGTGCACCAACTCTCTATACTCCCTGGGCACATTCAAGATGTGCTCCTGGAGGTAGAGGCTTGGAATGTCCTCAGAATGAGAATGGAATGAAATTTGCAAAGATCCATGCACATCCTACAAAAGTGGAACTGTTGAGTGCATCATGCAATTTGCAGTGTTGATGTAGCGACAAAGGCCTACATGAATTGTAGATCCTTGTAAGTCAATCTTGGAGTAACCACTAGCCTTTTACATGTAGAGTTCAACGATAGGCTATTGGAATTGTAAAGTCTTTTAAGTAGGCTATTGGAATTGTAGTGCCTTCTCCCGTTAGACATATATGATTGCTCATGTAACACGTGGCCGGGACATACGGCTGGATGGCCATGGTGGAGGGGTTTGTCCCCTCACTTGTTTATATTATGTTTGTGTGCTAAAACCAAAAAACTACAATCCATGTTGAGAGTAGCATTGCGCTGATGAGTGATGGAGAGTTAAACTAGACTAAACTAAAGGTAAGCATCCTCATCCCTGAGGATGCAGATAGCAGCATTGTGCTATATTGGTTTGGTTGGGTTGGCAAGGGCCTAGAGATATTCATTCTTAGCCCTTTTTATAGATGGCTTGGAGCAGTGACAGGAATGGTTGGCCTTGTAACTGTTCCACCACGTTCTTTACTATGTGTGCAATGGTTTAGCCCACTAAGTGATCATGGCCTCCTCTATTTCGCCATGCATTGATGGCGGTTATTCATTCTATGTGCGACACATGTCCCAATGGCTATCTTGACTTAATCTTTTGCTGCTTCCCTTAAGACTCTCTTTCTTCCGACCACATCAGCCATAAAGATCCCATCTTTATGATGTTGCCATGTGTCATCTTCCGAGCTGTCTGATTTGACAGTGTCAGATCTAGTGTAAACAGATAGTCACTTAAAACAAAAATGGCACTTTCTCTCCTTTTATTTTCCAAGCTCCCAAATAGGGCCTTAGATCTTGTCCATAATTTGAAAAGGTGATATTGGACAAATCACATGGAACTCAACAAGAAAAGCTCACTTTTTCCTTCATGGTATTAAAAAACGGTTACGTTACGGCCATAACAGCTGTTTTGTAACAATAATGGTGGTGCGCATTATGAGATACGGGGCTGTAACGCTTGATTTTTTATATATAAACAAATGGCTAGTAACATGCTTATAATGCCCGTATCGGGCCCACATGCGGCCTGTACAATTTTTTTTCCTTAAAAAAATATCGACTGTTACAGGGTTGTAACAGCCGTTACGGCCTATATCTTAACAACCATAAGGCTGGCCATTACAGCCCTCATCATTGTTATTGAATACCTTGTTTTCTTTTTTAACAGAACCAAATTTTCATAGACTATAACCAAATTAATAAAGAAGAAAGCATCCAAAGGAAGGCAGATGTAGGAAATATTGGATTACCTGGAAACCCCAAAATAAAGAGTATGTATATCTTGTAAGAATACTTCGCTTTGTAGAAATAAGAACCACTTGTTCATAAATTCCGTAAGGGAAATGACCATGATCTCTAGTATTAAAGCAATCGCGCGCATTCCCATTAGTTTGCCACAGTGTCCAATTGAAGTCTAGGATATTTTTCCAATGGTCACAGTTTATTAATCTTGTACAAACTTTAAAGTCGTCTTTGGAGCAGACATCTCGAAGGCACTGATTTACCCTCTAAGACAAGTTTACAAAAGGTTAAAATCAAAATCAGATCCATCTTTCTGAATGCATAATAACAAAAACAATCTGCAAACCATGCGTTAAATCAAATCAATGTTGAAAATCTATATAATAAAATCAAAGATATAAAATACTGACACAAATCTATCAGATTGTAATATATACCAAAACAAAAACAGGATAGGAGTCTGACAAATCGAAGTAATATGTGGATTTTGTACATCAACTTCAAAGCTCATAAAAATTGCATTAAGTTTGTACGAAGAAATACATTATTCATGACCCATTTACACAATTGCAAAAATGATAGAAAAATCATGCAATGATATGTTCACCTTCAACATGGTCTTCCATTGAAAATACAGGTGAACACTGTTGAACCGGTGCATAAAAGTGGTTTGATATGTTGTATTGCTCTTTAGGGCCTCGTGAAGAACCACATTCTTCACATCCATTAGAAAAGGCATACCGGTGATGAGATGAACTATTTTAGACAAGAAAAAGTTGTGCAATTTGAACTTCCATGGGCGTGTATCTAATTCAACAGTGGTAGAGGATCATAAGTAAATTATTATTGCACTTGTCTCTTTGCATCACTAATATCCACCCCAACAATCCCAAAATTATTATATTCTTCCATTAGAAATTATACAATGAATATAATTACAGAAAATACTACAAAGTACACCTAGGCACGGAGAATGAATAAAAACAAGAACCGAACATCACGTGTATTTCTGTTATGTGTGCCTCAAAATTCTATGTTACATTCCTATTGTCCTAGCGAGATCAATGGAGGGGGCCTGAAGGGCCACCCTTTATAACCTTTGCCAGATGGGTCCTGTGGGAGATTTCATCATGTAAAAGCCAAATAGTTTCCTTGTTTGGATGATTGTATTGGAGATTTTTTGGGTCTGACTGAGAATTTTTCTTTCTGTTGCTAATTGAAATAGGGTTTGAGAACACTAAAAACGAATTGTTCTCAGCTTATGTGATGGGGACATCACGCGCACATGCATGCTCCCCCTACACACGTACGCAAGGAAGAGGAGGGCCCCACCATTGATCTGGATTGATGATGACGTCCAAGGAGGGCTTCCTAGTTAGAGGACTGCGTTTTGGTTTATTAGAGTGGACCCGATTGTCATGTGAATCCCACCATAGGTTCTCATAATCGTGGTCCACTATTCTAAATAATCTAGTATTTTGGGTTTTGCTTATTATTGTTATTAGGAATATCATGGACGGTTTAGATTGCTTTGATTAATTTTTATTTTTGATTACTTCGTCTCCAAGTAATAAGGTGCACACATGGCGCAAGTTTTAGGGTATAGGATTTTATTATAAATAGACACCCCTTGTAGTCTTTTTTCTCATTGAAGATTAAATAAAATTTCTGTGCGTTTTCCTACTCCTCCTTGAGTTGTGAAAATGCAATTGGGTGCGAAACCCTCCTTTCTTCGAAGGGCTAACTACCGTGGTGCGAAGCCACACCCATCTCGATTCGCCCCCACCTTCTACCATCCATATTCTTCTTCTCCTACAGTCATTTCACATGCAAATCCATCGTTATTTTGCAGCCGTTCCTTCTCTACAGCGGATTTTTGGAATCTAGCCCTGCAGGAGGGCTGAAACTTCGGCGGAGCACCACGCACAGACCGTACGTCGGATCGGGGTGAAGCTTGGGGCGTTTGTAGTCCAACCCTAGCCGACCAGTCCCAAGGAGGGAGTTTTTTGGTTCGTGGGCCCCATGCATGTGCGGACATCCCTCAACGCACGTGCATCAGGCGCGGCTTGTTGTCCACGCGCGGGCGGGCTTCCGGTTCACTTCTCCTCTCTTTCACTCATCTTTTACTTGATTTCTGTAACTCTAACCCTAGATTGTCTTAAACTCCCAATTTTTTTGCCCTTTTGTTCAATCCTACGGTTTCCCGAATTGAAACTTGTAAATCCCTTGGATTGAGGAAAATATTCCTGTGCATGTGTGGTTGAATCTACTCTCCTTTGAGCATTGTTTGGTCTATAAATTTAATTGATCCAGCCCTAACATGTGTAGGCCTGGACCCACATAGATTCCCCTTGATTGAGTGTTTGACTTTATGTGGGATGTGGAATTTTGTGTGATTGTTTTGAACTAGTATGATCTAAAGCCTGGAATCTCGCATATCATGTTTAAAATTTCATGTCCTGCATCAAATTTGGTATCAAAGCTTAGGGTTCTTATAGGGGAATGCATTGCATGTTTAGGGTTTGGTCTATTCATGTTTAGTTTGCATTAACTCTCATCATGGAGTCTTGTAGGATCATTTAGCCTCATTTAGACACATATAGTTGTGTTAAAGGGTCTTTGAGTTGGGGAGTAGTTGTATGCCCACACGTACTGGTCGCGATTTTGTTTTGCACTCTACGCTAAACATGGAGTAATTGCAAGAATCAATGGACAACTTAACCCGGCAGTTTGAGTCTTTGGGTAAGCGCTTGGAATAACGTATTGACCATCGCCTTGAACAAATTAATGTGCGCGTTACCCAATTAGAGACCTCCGCTCAGGCAAACCCCACCATTAGGGAAGATGCCCAATCTTAGGCAGGTGGTCAGGAGGATAGACCAAGGAATGGAGGTGGCCAAGGAATCGGTTATGGGCACGCACCCGTGCACCCACCCCGTGAGGGACATGAAGACCACTATGACCCCGATGCGCAACTCCTCAAGGGAGTTAGAGTAGATGCCCACACGTTTGATGGCCACTTGGACCCTAAAGCTTTTCTAGATTGGTTGACGGATATGGACCACTATTTGGAGTGGTATGACATGTCGGATGCTCGTCGAGTCTGATTCGCTCGCCAAGATGAAGCTTGTGGGCCAAGCAAAGAGGTTTTGGGTTATTGCATAGGGAATGAAAGAAACGGCGAGGGAGTTCCCAAAAGTCCATTAGGGAGAAATGAAATAAACTCTTTAAGGAAAAATACCTCCCCTTTTCTTACCACCTGAGGTTGGTTGAGGAATGACAGTTTCTTCGACAGGGTTCCATGAGTGTTGCTGAATACATTGAAAAGTTCGAAGAGTACTTAACCCGTTGTGAAATTGATGAGGACCTCGTACTCACTCTTGCTCAATTTAAGACGGGCCTCCGTTCCGACATTAGAAGAGAGTTGCTCGCCAAGGACATTGACACTCTTGAACATATGTATCAAGTAGTGTTGGAGGTAGAGCAATACCTCAAAGCATTTGTGGGAAGGCGGTTTGAGTCTCGTGATTCTGGCGCCAAGGCCAACCCTTTTAGGGATAAACCTGGCACTGGATATCAGTATAAGTCTTCCAATAACTCTCAGTCTAGGCCCAAGGATGATAAGGGTAAAGAAGTTGTCGGATCTACCTCGCGCAGAAGCGAAGCAACTAGGTGTTTTAGATGTCAAGGGTTTGGTCACTTTGTCCACTAGTGTGGCATGAAAGAGGGCACCAATGTATTCCTTATTGAGGGGCAAGTAGAAGTAATGCCCTCGTAAAGTAACGGTGAAGAGGAAGAATATGAGATATAAGAAGCCCCTAGTGATGAGGAAGAAGGAGCGCAAGAGTCTGCGACCCTTGCGATCATGCATTGCGCCTTTGCACAAGCAAAGAATACCGACGATTGGCGCCACAATACGATATCCGATACTAACACGAAATGTGGTGATAAGAGCTGCAAGATGATCGTGGATAGCGATAGTTGTGCCAACATGACATCAACTGGCACTATGAGCCGTCTGGGCTTGAAACTTGAAGCCCATCCTCAACCCTATAGTGTCTTGGGTTGATGAAACTTCCATTCCAGTTTCACACCGTCGTCTTGTTCCTATTCAGTTTGGATCATATAAAGACACATTTGGTGTGATGTTGTTCCTATTCAATTTGGGACGTATAAACCTAGGAAGCCTATTGATCTTGTCCCTATGTCACTGCCCATAGGCCATCAGAGTCTGCAGAGTCCTTTGCGCATCACATTCATTCATTGCATCAAGAAATCAAACGAAATATTATTACTAGTAATGAACATTACAAATTTTCTACAGACCAGCATAAACATTTCAAGTAATTCAATGTAGGGGACTCTGTGATGGTCTGCATCAGGCTCGAGCGGTACCCTCAGGGAGCCATTCGTAAATTACACGCGCGCAGCGCTGGACCATTCAAAATTATAAAACGAAACGGTCTCAATGCGTGTGTGATAGATCTTCCACTTTCCATGGGAATTAGTTCCACATTTAATGTGGAAGATCTAGTTGCTTTTCAGGGGACTACCGATACATTGTCCGGCCTTTCACCCAACCATCCTGATTCCCCAGACATGTCCCTTGATCTATGGCCTCTTCCCGACCCTTCTTCCCAGCCTGTACCTCCCATACCTATCCTTCCCACACCCAGAGAGGAGATAGAGGATAATTTGGACCATTAGATAGTATCAACATTGGACGGCGTGTTTCGGAAGTACCTGGTCAAGTGGAAGTCATGCCCAGCTTCAGACAGTACGTGGCTCACTAAGGAGGAACTTCAGAGACTTGATCCTGACATCTTGGAGCGGTTCAGAAGTTTTGTTCGCCAGCGGCGAAATTTTCGTAGCCGGGGAGAGTAGATGAGGACATCACGCCCACACGCACGCCCCCCTACACACGTACTCAAGAAGGAGGGCCTCACCATCGATCTGGATCGATGACGACGTCTAAGGAGGGCCTCATAATTAGAAGACTGTATTTTGGTTCACTGGAGTGGACCCGATCGTCATATGAATCCCACCATGGGTTCTCATAATTGTGGCTCACTATTCTAAATAATCTAGTACTTTGGGTTTTGCTTATTATTGTTATTAGGAATATCATGAATGATTTAGATTGCTTTGATTAGTTTTTATTTTTTATTACTTCGTCTCCAATTCGGGGTATAAGATTTTATTATAAATAGGCATCCCTTGTAGTCTTTTTTCCCATTGAAGATTGAATTAAATTTCTGCATTTTCCTACTCCTCGAGTTGTGAAAATCCAATTGGATGTGAAACCCTCATTTATTCGAAGGGCTAACTACCGTGGTGCGAAGCCACACCCATCCCGATTTGCCCCCACCTTCTATCATCCATATTCCTCTTCTCATACAGTCATTCCACTTACAAATCCATCGTTATTTTGTAGCCATTCCTTCTCTACAGCAGAATTCTGGTATCTGGCCCTGACGGAGGGCTGAAACTTCGGCGGAGCACCACGCATGGACCGTACGTCGGATCGAGCTGAAACTTGGGGGGTTTGTAGTCCAACCTTAGCCGACCAGCCCCAAAGAGAGGGTTTTTAGGTTCGTGGGCCCCACGCATGTGCGGACAGCCCTCAGCATACGTGCGTCAGGCGTGGCCTGCTGTCCACACGCGCGGGCGAGCTTCCGGTTCACTCTCTCCTCTCTTTCACTCCTCTCTTACTTGATTTCTTTAACCCTAACCCTAGATTGTCTTAAACTCCCAATTTCTTTGCCCCTTTTTTCAACCCTAGGGTTTCCCGAATTGAAACTTGTGAATCCCTTGGATTAGGGAAAATATTCCTGTGCATGTGTGGCTGAATCTACTCTCCTTTGAGCATTGTTTGGTCTATAACTTTAATTGATCCAGACCCGCATAGATTCCCCTTGATTGAGTGCTTGACTTTACGTGGGATGTGGAATTTTGTGTGATTGTTTTGAACTAGTATAATCTAAAGCCTGGAATCTCGCATATCATGTTTAAAATTTCATGTCCTGCATCATTGTGCTTGTAATCTTCATATGGTTAAATCTACTTGATCATTTCATAGTTACTTTCATGACAAACCACATAAATTCTAGTATTCTATAATTTTCCTTATTGCTTTCACATTTTCCATTGACCCAATGATTGTGAGTTTCATAATGGTTTCATTCCTATTCAAATAAACAAGAACATCAAAGCCAACAACAAAACTTGGGGAGGAATTATATGAACATTGACACGAGAATACAAATAGTATTCTTAGGTCTTGAGTTTGTACAACTGTGACACATGGTTTGGTGATCCAAGCCAGTCATCTAATGGGTCCCACCATGCCACCAAAATTTTCCTGCATTGGAAGATCCTAATTA
>JAJHSJ010000009.1:7541462-7628988 GCA_021015155.1 Magnolia officinalis
CAAAAGCGATAGAAAAAAAAAAAAAGAAAAAAAGAGAAGATATGTAGTCAAGAGCCCAAATGACTAGCTCTTTATTTATTTTTATTAGCTTAATGATAAGGATAATGATAGTAATTCAAGGTAAAATAAGGTATTTGAAGACATTGATAAAAAGTAATCAAGGTTTTTCGCCCTATTGAATGCAACAACAGTTGATTTTGTGATCAAAAGAGATGCACTCTCTAGTAGCAAAGCCTTTTTCAGAGCAAATCTGCTCGCATGGCACTCTATAATCTTTGCACTCTCCTATGCAAACCATCGCCCCGTCTTCTCCACTACACACATGAATTAAAATCTATTTCTTCAATACTAACAACAATACTTAAAATCTTAACTAATTATACTTGCACTTAAAAATATGAATGCAATCGGAGCTATTCATTCACTTGAACCATGGCCCCCTTAGTCAAGACAAGTAGGTGGGTTTTAGTTGATACTAAATTAAGCCGGATCTTAGGGCCTGTCAATATGCAAGGGCCCGTTCACATTTTATATGACTCAACCCAACATTAATTCAATTTGGTCTAATTTCAAGCATGATTCAGATTCATATAGAATCCGTCTAGTTTGGATATGGATTCAAATAAGCATTATTTTTTATAGGCTTTTGAATAATTTGTATTGGATGTATGGTATGTAAGAATTCTATAAGGTGGGCCTTATTGATCAACGGTCTGGATTGTCATAAGGGTTGGATAATGTGATCGGGTGCACCAGTGGACCCTATTAAGTTATGATGCATCTAAAATTCGTGTAAGAAGTGAGATGCTAGAATTATAACACACATATAGTAGTCAAGTATAACTAAGATTGTAAATTCGTGTAGAGCCTTTAGGAAGATTGAGGAGTTTTGATGGGTTTCAAACTCCACCACCCTTTGCAATTATAAATTAGGGTTAGGTCTTGGATCCAACACAATTGACAAAAAACTTCAGCACCATCACAACTTCTCGTCTTCAGCATTCTATCTACCGCAATGGCGTCCAACAAGATAAGCCATCAAGTCATTCAGATCTCCATATCTAATGCACTGGAAGATCCCCTAGCAATTCCGCATTTAGATCTAACATGGTACACTTCACTTGGATCCATATAGATCAACCATACAGTACCTTGATCTATATATATATATATATATATATATATATATATATAATATATATATATATATATATATATATATATATATTAAAGGTGTAATCCCTTTACTTGTAATATGAAAGATGGGTTTGTTTTTAAAAATAATACTATATACAAGATTATTTCTTTGTAAATTATTTACATTCAAAATTTACCATCCAAATTTATACTGCCATAATTTTTCATACAAACACTATTTGTAAACTCTTCTTTACCAATAAAACCTTACAACTAAAGAAAGAGAGAGAGAGACTCACTACAAGCAGCTGACAAGATGAAAACTACAAGCAAAACAGCAATAATGAGACTTGGCATTTTCAATCCTCAAACCGCCATTTCTTTTAACTTCGACACTTGTGTTGTTCACCTGCTTGGTTGCTAATGTGTGGTTTTTTATAACCATACAGGCATTACCTTTGTTTTTAATGATACTTAAATATTCTGATTTAATTGGTTGAATCCTTTCTTTCTTTTTTTTTTTTGGTCTAAAGCCATCCTCCTAATTGATATTTTGTACTTGGAAAATTCAGATAGCCATTGGAGTTTATGAAACTAAGTTAATACCCCCCTCCTTTTGCTTTGGCACATCTGAGGTTCTGACCGGACTGATTTTTGAACTTTGGTGGAGATGACACATCTCATAGAGAGGTTTGGATGGTGTGGATATATCTTTGAGACTTACATCTGGCCCCTTCAGTACTGCTGTATGCCCCCATCTTAATTGACTACCAATGTTGAAACATTTGTATGGCCATGGAAGTTTTGTATCAGGCTAAGTTAATTTTTTTGAAAAAAAATAAAAAATGTTTTCAGTTCATCTCAATGAGTTTGAACTTATAAGTAGTTTGAATGGCATACAAAAATCAAGCGGACCATGAAGGTTTCAACGGTAGGTTGTTCAAATTCTCACTGTTTCCTCTTGTATGGCATCCTTGAGTTTTGGATCACCTTAATTTTTTGTTTCATGTCTAAAATGAGTCAGAAAACTGATGGACGAAGTGGATTTATCACAAAAAATCACGGTGGGCCCCATCTAGCTTCCTAGGCAGGAGTCTTTTGACAGGAAATCCGCGTCTTGTTTTAGGTAAACGCTTCATTAAATAAATTTTAATGAGATGTTTAGCTCATCTTTCTAAATCTTTTACCCCATCCTCTGCAATCGTTTGTAGATTTAGCTTATTATATAAACACGAGGAGTGGGCCCACTGCAGTTTATGTATGGCATCGAATCCATCCAAAAGGGTCACTGAACCATGAAAGTAAGATGCCCAAAAAATCAGACCAATCCAACCATCATGTCACCTAAAATATAAATTTTTATCCATTTGGGTGGTTGTCCATTATTTTCTATGGTGTGCCCCCCTAATGATTTTGTAGTATTTATTATTTTGAAAATCCCATCATCATGGTAGGGCACACTCAATGCACGGTTTGGATATCCTAAAATGACTCAACCGACCACAGCATAGAAAACAACGCATGACCACACAAAAAATAAAATAATAATAATAATAATGATGATGATGGTGATGATTCATGCACTGACCCGCGTGATGGTTGCAGCCAGGTGTCCGATTTTTTTAGCCATCCCAACTACACAGAGGCTGCTAAGGGTTGTATGCTGCTTAATGAGTAACTCAGTATGTTAGGGCCCACAGTGATGTATATATCTTATCCACACCGTCCATCCTTTTTTCTAGCAAAATTTAGACCATAATACTAAAATTAAAGCATATCCAATACTCAATTGGGCCACACAATAGGAAACAGTGGGAATTGAATGCCTACCGTTGAAAAATTCTTTGGGCCACACATGTTTTGGATCAAGCTGATATTCTTGTTTTCCCTTCATCCATGTCGGTGAGTCCTTTTGAAGAGGTTTGATGAAAAATAAACATCACTGTGCACCCTAGGAAGATTTCAACGGTGGATGTGTCATTATTCCTACAGTTTCCTGTTGTGTGGTCCACACGAGATTTGTATATACTTCAATTTTGAGATCATGCACTAAAATAATCTGAAAAAACAGATGGACGGTATGGATAAGCCACATACTTTAATCTGGGCCCCACAGTTTCTGAGTTACTCAGTAAGGCATCCCAAACATAAGAGCCGGATGCTTTCACCAAATGGCGCCAACGCGTGATCGCTCGAGATTACGCTTATTAGACAAACGTTGACGGATTCAAGAGGGATTCAAGAGGGATTCAATCCCTGCTTTTCTTGAGGTGTGATCCACTTAGCTATTCGATCTGCCTCAATTTTTAGATCATCACCTAAAATGACTTTTCAAATTGGTTGGACAGCATGGATAAAACATATAGATCATGGTGGGCCTCACAGAGCCCCTTCAGACCATGACACGACCATATGTTGTTGTGGTGGGGGTAGTACGCAATCCCCGCCTTACATTGGATGAACCCAATGAACATTTGAGGTTTAGTATTTATATTTGTAAACATCGACAAAAGTAAGATTGATTCTCGTGATAATTCATTGCCGATTAAAGAATGATGGTGAATGTTCAAGGTTGCAAGTAAAATTGAATTACTGAACTGACTTGTCGTATGGAAAATGCAACCAATTATAATATAAATGCTTTAAAATTGAGTTAATTAGGATATCAGGATGAGTTTTCTGAGCTAATAAGACCCCGAAGTTGAAAGATGTAGTAAGTAAATCTTTCGACAAAGAGATAAGCCATAAATTGACCCTAAGCTAAGGTTGGCATTTAGCGGTATCGGAGCGACCCTAAGACAATAGAGCATTTCTCTCACCATCGGATGAAAGGGTAACCGTAAACCTAAGAAAAGAAAATTGAATACAAGGCAACCTCCCTCGCAAGAGGTTGGCGTGAAAGTTCTCCCGACTGAGGGAGTCGGAGCCTCACCGAGCTCGCGATCGCATAATCTGATCGGAGGGCCTTTAAGTCCCCCGTCCTCAACTTGGACACAAAGTTGTTGGCCGTAAGGGCCACATCCCTGGAAGATGAGGAAGCTGGCTCCGCTTGAGGCGAAGAGGCCTCCTCTGTTTGAGGTACCATTTTTGTTGATGGTTCCCTAAGAGGAGGGGTGAGCTCTTGAGACACAGACCTCAAGGACGGGGCAGACCAAGAGCCTGTACTATTACTCACTGACTCCCCACGGAAGACCCCGAAGATAGATGTGACCCTAGAATTCTCTCCAGAAGACAAAGGGAAAAAAAAAAAAAAAAAACAGAGGCACTAGACGGAAGGAAGAAGAAAAAGGGAGAAGAGAATGGAAGAAAGGGGAAGGTCCAGGCATATCGGAAGAAAGTTCTAGCAAAAAAGTCTCCGGCTAAAAAATTGTAATGTCCTAGATTTTCGCTAATTTGAATTTCCAAAAAATCTTCAAAATTTTTTTATATAACTAGCTTACGTCGTCACTGACTGATCCTTAATACTCGAGGTGAGCCTATACACGGGCGGTACCAGTAATAAATTACACAAATTCAATTAATTAACCATAGGAAGCCAACGAATTTGCCCGATTACTTAAATCTCGAGTCTAGCCTTATGATTGTTCATCTATGGCCCAAATCTAGCTAGCCCATTGCTGATTAATCAAGACAATCACAATTAAATAAAGACCTACCAAAAGTCGAGACAACTAAGGCTCAAATCTTAATTAACAATCCAAATTATTCCAATTATTCCTTTAGCCTAAGAACCAACGGTTTAGGTTTATTAGGATCGAATCGCCACTTCCGTTAATTATAAATATGCTACACTATAAAATTAGTTGATCCAAACCCTAATAATTGAACACAAGAAATCTCGCTACTCAATTCATTATAAAAATGCCCTGATTATCCAAACAAGCTTTATATCGCTCGTTAGTAGCCCACTAAACCCGAGACTATAGAAATATGTTCTTCTTAGTGGGCTTGACATCCATCGAGAGACATCAAGCTGAGATCACATCTCGAATTTCTCAACTTGGACCCGCAAGCCAAGTGTATGATATGTGTGAATGCCTTAAGTGAAAACCTGAAATTTAAGTGAGACTAGCCCATTACTCTTTCGTGAAGTAGTAACTTTCAGACCGTCGGTTTAGGGCCAAATTTGGGCTGCCGACTAAAGATATTTCTCCACACATATCGGTATAGCTACGGCCCCGATTGATCATCGGTGACCATCGATCTAAGTTAGGGCCTTCCCAGTTGATCGGCACGCCTGATCATCAGATGGTTGTGCCCAAATATAGATCGTCTATTGAGACACTTATCGCATGGCTTAGATTGACTCTTACATCTCTCAGTGGGTTCCATTAGTGGGAAACAACCCCCTCAATGGTTAATATAATAAATAAAGGACCACTGGGGCCATTTGCACCACTTCTGGCACTATATAAGGGCCTTATTTGGGTACCCCCTCCTCCTATACGAATTTCAACAAGAGAAGAATGGAGAAAGGGAGAAGAGAACGGAGAAAGGAGGGGGGAGAGAGAGAGAGAGCTTGGGGTATGAGTATTGGTGCACCTCCACCTCTCATCCCCTCTCTAACCTCCTCGCCATAACAAGAGTCATCGTTGGAGCTTTGCTGATGATGATTAGAGGTAAGTGTTGAATTTCATTTGCAATTTAGGGCTTTAATAGGTGTTTGTGTCACGCCCAAATCCAATTTTTGGCGCTCATTCGCCGTAAACCGAATCCAGTGCTAACGACCTCCGTGACACCCCAATTTTGATTCCTAGCTTACGTTAAGTTCCAAAATCAGAATCCTACAATGAGAATTTTTAGGGTATTTTTTTTAGGAGAATCATAACCATGAATGTACCATAAGCCAAACATCATCACATATATCCATTATAAAAGGATTTGAGTACAATACTGAAAAGGAAAATACAATACATACATAAAAACTCCAAAAGGTCAGGCATGTACTCCTGCCTCACTATTGTTATTGTCTAGCATAACCTGCACGTAAACAACGTGCGTAAGCTTACTACGAAGCATAGAGAGTGCGTGTGTGTGTGCATAATAGGTATGACAAGTATAACAATATCAGAGTATACAAAAATGATAAAAAGCTATACTGTCAAGTCATGAATATTAACGGTCATACCAAGGTTATACAAAGTAAAAGGTCTATCGAGCCAAATGCTACATACAGTAATGCAATATAAAAATGCATGATGAAGGAACGAGTCATAGTGCGTAGTGTCGTATGCCGGTAGGGGCCTCACACCTAGGGTTACAACACATGTTAGTTTCATACCTAACATGTAAAGTAATTCCAGGATGATAGACTCCTAATCCCGAATAGTCCCATACATATTGGGGATAGGGCCCACGATTGTATAATACTTAATTATATTTACGCAACTACAATCTCGAGTGCTACATGAATGTATGGTTATTATATGTCATCTGCCAATCCTGATATCTAGTCCACATCTCATAATAGTTCACAGTTGGATCATTACCGGGGTCTAGTACACTTCCGACACTGGTTGTCGTCCATCGCGCGCAAGACCAAGTGAGTGCAAGAGACCTTACTATTCGCCTCGTCAGTGGTATACGAAAACACACCTGGCTAGCCGATAGTGAACCCACTTCACAAGCTAGTCAAACTCAACCTAGCATATAGCCCTCTTCACCTGGGCGGGTAAGGTCAAACCCCCTTCCAATCAACCTCGACACAGTGGGAGATGCGGCCTACCAGTATCCAGCTATTATGCGCTCATGACTCCACTCGGTCTAGACATTGGAGCATCCTACTGGTACTATAGGGTTTAGGGACTTTCACCCAAGGACGCCTATGACACCCTATAGCCTCAATAGTTTCCAGTGTCCAACTCATATACGTCAGTCATATCCCGATTCAGAACTACTTCCCTGGTGTCACTAGGGAGTAGATGCAACATGCCATACATAATGCGCTATGCACGAATCACACTTTCAAGTCATGCATCAAGTCATATGATGATCATGCGGGCGACCCTGTCTCATACAGGTCCCCTAAGTATATCAATCTGAAAAGTGTATGCTATGACCAATCGGAATCCATAACAGGCATATAGATGATGCGTGTAGTATATGAATGAGCATGACATGCCTTATACTACGCATAATATTAGTGTCGACCTTATTAAGGCCAGGTATAATAGCATGTTACCAATCCTAGTACATACACACATATTCTCATTCATGTATATAATATAGGGTGCATAACATATGTGATACTCCGTCTTGAATGACTTAATATGAAGAAAATGGGAGTCAGCTAATCCTGGTGTGGTCCTCTTGAGAATAGAATCAGCCCCACACTTAGGCCTTTGCACATAACATGATTTAGCAAAATGAATGTTCGGTGAGGATGTAATATATACATCAAGGTAAGTATCATGGTGGCCCCAAACAAGGATGACAAGGAGACCGGTCAAACAGCCCATAGTTTGGTGGTGTGGCCCACTCGAACTACTGTTTCGCCACAATTTAGGTCCAAGCTCTAAAATGAGCTGACAAAATAAATAGGCATCATAGATATTCAATACATTCATTAAAGTGGCCACACAGTAGCCCACACTCACTAGATGATATGGCTAAGCACACACAGAGCAACATGTCCTGTGGATATGTTGAGTAGATGAAAGGTGTATATAAAACTCATGTGTCACATTGGACTATAATAAGGTCTCAAGGGTGAGAGGCATTATCACCACTTAAGGTTACCAGAGTGGGGTCCATTTCTTTTCTTCCAGGTCTCTCTATCTTATCAACAGGTTTGATGGAAAATAAACACCAAGGTGGCCCCAAAGAAGGTTTCAATGGTTGGCATCATTGACACCATTGTTTTGCATGACCCACCTCAACTATGGGTAAGCCTGATTTGTGGGTTCATGGCCTAAAATGATCAGACCAAGTATATGAATGGTGTGGATTAAATAGATACATTATGGTGGGTCCCGCTATCGAATGAACAGCATGAATAAAATACAACATGACTATCAACCACTGAAGTTTCTAACTGTAGTTAACCCCATTCCTTCATACTTGTGATAGGACCGCTGTACTTTGGATCAAACCAATATTATGTGGTCCCTTAACCCAGGTCTATGCAACCTTTTAAATAGGTTAGATTTGTCAAATGACCTAACATTGGGTCCCCTGGACCTTTTCGACAATAAGATTTCAATCATCGTCGTTGATTACACGGTCCACCTAAGATTCGGATCCGCCATTATAAAATGGCTGATTAAATGGATGTACAGCCGGATGAAATACATACATCATGTGGGCCCACAAAGAATGAATTAAAAGATGATGGCAGCATGGATATAAAGCTCATACATCACGGTGGGCCCCTTTTAGTTCCATTGATGGGCCCTACTTGTACTCTCATGCTGTGGGTACAGAATACATACATTAACCATGGGGTTAACAGCCCCTACAGCCCATCAGAGGCTGGATGTCATAAGGTCCAGCAGGCCCCTCTACTGGACGTATAAAACCAAGGTGGGTCCCACTGGAGCTTGGATCTGCTCCTTCATAAAAGTGGGCTGGAAAATAAATGTACAGTGTGGATTTCTTGTAAATAAAAGATGGCCTTGGTTTGTCAAAACGAATATAAGGTGTATATGGGACACTCACACAACGCGGTGGATTCGGGGAGGATTCAACGGAAGATATTTGATCCTCACTGTTTTCTATGCTGAGTCCACTTGAGATCTGAATATGTCCCACTTTTGGGTCAAGGTCTAAAATGGTCAAGCCAAACCGATAGATGGTTCGGATGTCACACATACAACAAGTGGGCCTTATGAGTGGGGTCACCACTTTAGTTTTGTGTTTTCACGGCGCATAGAAACCTACAAGCATGGAAATAAATGCCATGGTACATCTATGGGAAGTAGAGGTGGGCATCGAGCCGAGTCGAGTCGAGGTGGGCCGAGCTTGGCTTGGCTTGTCCATGATGTACTCGAGTTCGAGCTCGAGCTCGAGCTTGGCCTCGAGCTCAACATTGAAGCTTAGCTTGTTTGCCAAAGCTGTCGAGTCGAGTTCGAGTTCGAGTCGAGCTAGTGGTTCAAGTCGAGCTAGTGGTTTGAGTCGAGTCGAGTTTACCTCGAGTCGAGGTCGAGCTTGTTGGGTGAGAGAGTAATGGATTCTGTTCTTGATCCTCCTCCATTGATAAAAAATTTAAAAATCTTAAGAGAATTAAAGCAAAACCCAATGAAAAAAACAAACAAAGCTTCGAATCGAATGAGGAAACTTGTAAGAACCGATCTGTTCTTGATCTTCTTCCACCAGCAGAAATCTAAGTACTAGAAAAGAAATAGAGCAGAACACAGATTAGAAATCCAAGTAAAGAGCTCTAGCTAATCAGATCATTGGATTTCCTTGAAGCTCTAACAAATTTGAGAAGAACTCATCTCGAATTTCTTGGGTTTCTCGTCTAAGAAGTAGATCTCAAGAGATTGAAATCATACTATTGTAGAGCTGAAATGAAAACTGGTGGTGGTGGTCGGGGCGGGTGTGCGGCTGGCAGTGGGCAGAGAAAGAGAAGAAAGGGAAAGGGAAGGGGGTGCGTGCGGTCGGGTAGAGACTCTAGGGTTTGTTTTCTTTTTTTTTATTTTTTTAAGTTTAAACTTAAACTTATATTAATATAAATAATATAATATAATATATATATATAATATTTAATATTTAATATATTTATTGATCGAGTCGAGTCGAGCTGAGTTCGAGCTTCGAGTCGAGTCGAGTTCAAGTTGAGTCGAGTTGAAATGCCCCCTGGTCGAACTTGTCTTGAACTCAACTCGAGCTTCAAATAATTAGCTTGGCTCGGCTCGAATCAGCCATTCAAGCCGAGTCAATCCGAGTTGACTCGAGCCGAGTCGAGTGAGCTTTTCGAGCTAGCTTGACTCGTGAATTGCCCTAATGGGAAGGCTTCAACGGTGAGCGTCACCCTCACCACTGTTTCCTACGGTGTGGCCCACATGAGGTCCGAATCTAGCCCATACTTGGTTTTCAACCATAAAATGATCCGGCAAAGAAGATGGGGGGTTTGGATAAAACATATACATCATTGTGGGTCCCACAAGTGGACCAACTATTATTTGAGATGTCACTATCAAGCTTATATCTTCTTTCAAAAAAGTCATTTGGAAATAAATGCCATAGTAGGTGGTTTTCAATGGTAGATATTCTTATCTCATTTATTTCCTATAATGTGGCCTACCCCATATATGGGTCAAGCCAATATTTGGAACCAATGGCTAAAATAGCCTAACAAAATGGATGGATGAATTGGATTCCATGCATACAACATGTGAGTCCTATGAGTGGGGCCACCTCTTTTGTTATATGTTCACCAAGTACATGTCAATATGACTTTATGAGCATGGCAATAAATGCATTGGTAAATCTCTAGGAAGGTTTCAATGGTGAGCATTACTGTCACCACTATTCCCTACAGTGTGGCCCATCTATAATCAAACTCCGACTAAAATTTGGGCCCTAGCCATAAAATGATCTGGCATAATAGATAGACGGTTTGGATTTAACACAAACCTCAAGGTGGGTCCCATAAGTATAAACTTCACTTGGTCTGTTGTTGACGTAGACAGTCTCTCTGCATGCACAGTGAATTCCTATATTGGTTTTATTTTTGTAAATACATAAGTAGGGTCCAGGTAAGTGATCAACTCCGTCTATAAGGTTGGCTAGCTCATGGTCGGCCTACTGAGCTTTGCATATCCATTAAAACCCAAGAAGAGGAAAATGAAGAGGAAAAAGGAAACATGGAATTTCAACCATCAAATGAACTTCCACCACTATGGAACCCATATATACGAATAATATGCACATATAAGTGGACCATATGTTGGCCACGCTAGGTAGTATGTACAGGTGGGTCTCACCTTATGGAAAAATGGAAAAATGACTTGAATATCAACAGATACGTTAAGATGGAGTCCATTTGATGGGCCCAACATCAAGACATTAGGTAAACGACCCGTGCACTCACCTCAACGATTGATTTGGACACCGGATGTATGTGAACAGTTGAGATCGTCTTTCCTTCTCCCTAATCTCCTCTAATCCCTCGTTCAACGTTAAGATGCTCACATGTTTGATAAAATACCTAAGTGATTAAATGTGTTATTCTATTGATGCTCACACATTTAATGGATGTGTAGGTGAATGTGTGATTTTATTAATGCTCACATGGTCAATGAAATGCCTAGGTGATGGTGATATGTTATTGATGCTCATATGTTCGATGAAATGCTCAGGTGGTTGTGTTGCTAAATTTAAATTTCATATGAAATATTGGTGTGATTGCTCGATGAATTGTTAGTCCTTAGCGATGTTTAAAATTGCTTAGGATATTGGGTCAATTGGTAAATCACCCAAACCAAGGGGCGGCCCGAGTTAGGTCGGCCACCCTAGGCTTGTTTGATCGAACCAGATTGAACACAGACGACCGACAGTAGCTGGACTACACAGGTTGCTTGCACCTAATGTCGGTTGCGTCGGGGTTCTCTCGAGTCAATCAAATTAATCTGCTAACCAACTGATCATGTATGTTCACAATGTATGACACGACCAAATTGAATATAGGATACCCCGTTCTCAATGAATGAGTTCATTCATAATCGCTAGTGCGATATGATCCCACTGAGACTCATGAGTCGGGCATGGTGGTATGGGACACCGTGTCAGAGCCGTCAGCCTACGCCGGGGTGACGAGCCTCCCCGTAGTGACCAGTGAGCACTAATGGAGGTGATGAAACATTGTTCGAACGACCCCCCTCAAATTACCTGGGCGATGGTTCCGTGCTAGAGTACCGTTCGAACGACCTAAGCATAAATGGAATTAGTTGACGAGTCATTTCCTTTATGTGTTTTGATTTTATGTGACAAGCCCGCGCCTCGGAACTGAGTGATTATACTCGATATTTGGGTGACGACTCATACCGAGTTGATCATCATACATTTGGGTATCATGTCGTACCTTTAGAAATGTTAATTCGTGATATAAACGGGTGATACCTAAATTTGGATCAATGAACACTGGTGAGGAGCCGTTATGTGCCGCAACAAGCCACATGATCCGGATAAGGACTCGTGATATAACGTCGGTATCCTATCTTCGCCAATATGCTAGATGAATAGAACTTAATAATTACTCAGCTAACATACGCATTCACCGCATTACATTAGATAGGATTTTACGATTTGACGTTGGAGTTGCTTGTGTGGGAGAGTTGACATTTGCGAAATAGGCGTTGAAGTCACATGTGAGGGAGTGTTGGAACGAAAGGTGCGTGCATCATTACAAAATCTCATTCATACATTTAACAATAATTTTTAGGAAATATTTGATTTCTTGTTTTATCATTACCTGCGCTGATTGGGTTGATAACATATGTATAACTTAGAACTAATGGAACAACTGAGTTAGCTACTCACTCCTACCTAGGATGGTGTTTTAAAACACCAACCAGACATTGTTATTGATGCAGGTTTTATCGAAGCCTCAAGCTTGTACGCTTGGATTGGCTTGCACTTTCGCCATGATGCCTTGGAAGCGTCAAACGAAGCTAGAAGACTTTGCTTTTATTTTTGTTTTGTGCATGTATATGTTAGAGTCTTCAATCAGGGCATGCTTTATATATAAATTTTATTGTATGTTTATTATGGCTTGTATAATCCCCATTTTGGGCGATCACCATTATTGAAATTGTATTTTGACTATTAGCCATATATTTATGATTTTTGTTATCTGTACTCGCTTGGATCCGCTAATTTGAATTGCGTTACTCTGATTGTTCATGTGTAAAATGAATGTGAATCTAAACTTAGTCACACGTGCTTTTGATTTAGTTAACACTCGGAAACTCGATATCAGAGTGTATGTACTCGAGTGCTGATTTTCGGGGCGTTATAAACGTGCTGGACCATTATGACTCAGGCGATAGCTATCCAATTGCGATTAATGGTCCAGGGGCTGAACGACGCTTGCCAATTAATGGGTGCCCCCTTGCATCTCGCAATCACCATCATATCTTTTCGAGTCTCACGTCAGGCATTGACTTTTCTACTCTCGCCCTCATTAGAAAATGACAAATCTAAGTTCGACTTGAAATTTCAAGTAAAAGAAAATGATCGTGCTACTTCCAGTTTGAAATTCGATTCCCGTGCTTCCATACCAGTTTAGGCTATTACTTCCCAAGCTTATGCACGACGAGCTCGGAAGTGGGGGTCACTATTGTGGGGAAAATCAAATTGGTCACCCATACTGAAAATGCAACTAATCATAAGAGAAATGCCTTAAAACTAAGCCGATTAGAATACCAGCATGAGCTTTCCAAGCTAATAAAGCATCGAATTCGGAAGATATAATAAGTGACTTTCCTAATAGAGAGATGAGTCCTGATCTGACCCTGAGCTGAGCAACTTAAGGATAGAACTTAATGATGTGAATTATCTCCCAAACTGTCTAGATTGACCCTGACTAAAGGTGGGACAGAAAACTCGAAAAGAATCCCACCTTTAATCAATAAATGAAAGATTTAACAAGATTCTACCCGAAAATCACCCTAATTAAGGTGAGCTCGACGATACTTTTGGATATAGATTTCCATTCAAATAAGGACCCTCCAGTAAATCCAGTGAATCCCACTAAGATACGTAAGTCTATAAGACACCTAAATATCCTATAAGTACACCCTTACAATTGTAAGTAACAAAAACTCTAGCTTTGGTTTTGCTTCTACATTTACTTGGCCCATTTGACTTAGGTTTCGGAGGAAGGGTCTCTTGTCACAATCAACACTCCTTGTCATCCTTTACATATCGTCTTTGACAAATTTGCATCCACATGTGAATTCATTTTCACAGCTCATGATCCCAAAAATGAAGCAACACAAAATCTTAGGTGGGCCATACCACACGAAACAATAGTGATTGAATCCTCACAGTTAAAAACTTCATGGGTCCACCAAAATGTTTGTTTGCCATGTTACCCATAAATAAGGTCACAAAGACATGGATGAAGAGACAACACAAATACCACGGCTTCCTGTAACATGGTCCGGCTGAGATCAGTACCCAATCCATGGGAAGATGCAAAATGGGGTAGTCACTGCCATGCGATGTGAGGTTAGGTGGGGCCCACCATTATGTTTGTGGGAAATCTACCTCGCCTATCTGTTTTTCCATATCATGTTAGGGTGTGGGCTGAAAAATGATGCAAATCCAGAACTCAAGTGGATAGCTAGACAGAAAAAGCAGATGGGTAAATGTCTACCGTTGAAACCTCCTTAGGGTCCACCGTAATGCTTATATGTCATCTGTACCGTTTATAAGGTCATTATTACTGGGATGAACTGAAAACACAAAAAATATCCCACTTGAGTGGTTCATGAATGTTTCAACGGTGGACGTTCAATCCTATCTTACGGCCCACTTGAGTTTTGGCTTTGCATCATTTTTAGCCCATGTATAACATGGTCTTGAAAAACGGATGGACGGTTGGATTTTGCACAAACATCACAGTGGGCCCACCTAGCTGTAGCAGGAAGTTACTGCGAAAGGCTCTCGGCAAGGGTTATCCATAGGCGTGAGTGTGTGGTGGTGTGTGTGCGTGTGTTTTAAAAAACAAAAAAAAAAAAGGATTACGTATGTACCTTGAATCCACACCGTCCATTCAGTTTTACAGCTCATGCTAGCTTATGATCCAAAAAATAAAATAGACCCAAATCTCAGGTGGACCACACCATAGGAACACCATAGACCACACCATAGGAACACAATAGTAATTGCCTATAAAAAGACCTTCTCGTGGGCCACAAAAGATTTGGATCGACCTGTTATTTTTGTTGTCCCTTTATCTAGGTCTAGGTGACCTTATCAACAGGTTGGATGGAAAATAAACACTCCAGTAGCCCCCAAGAAAATTTTAATGGTGGATATTCAATCACCACTGTTTCTTATGATATGGTGCACCTAAGATTTCAATCTACTTCCTTTTTTGCACGATTTCCTAGAATGAGCTGTCAAACCGGATGGACGGCATGGATTTAAGTAAAATACATCAAAGTGGGCCCCACAGTCAGAGATCCACCGACCTTGGTGGATCCGGGGATCCACCGAAGCCGCGCCAATAAAATGATACCTAATTCTAGTTGGATGGTCAGCTCCCACTATATAAACAGGGCCCTCTCTCTCCCTTCCCATCTCTCTGACTCTCTCTCTCTCTCTCTCTCTCTCTCTCTCTCTCTCTCTTCTAACCATGGTTCTCTCAAAGACAGCGTCCGAGTCAGATGTCTCCATCCACTCCACCTTTGCATCACGATACGTCCGTGACTCACTTCCCAGGTACATCTCCCTACTCAATATCTACCATTCGTGTCAAATTGGCACACTTGTGTGAGATCCAAGCCGTTCAACAGTTGCGTCCCACACTATAGATTCCATGATCAAAATATCACACCGGTCCACTAACCAAATGGACCACAATTTTTGTAACAAAATTCCCAAATTTACTTTACCCATTCATTTCTAAGTGAAACACGTGGGCCCAGATGATGAACGGCTTGGATTTTACAAAAGTGTGCACATTGCACTAGCAAACCACAACTCCATTGCTAAGAACAACTTATTAGTAGTGATCATACCTTAAACTACCGTTAAAATCGTTATCGATTCCGTTCACAGATTCAAGATGGGGGAGAACTCAATACCGAAGGAGGCAGCGTATCAGATCATCAACGATGAGCTGATGTTGGATGGTAATCCACGGTTGAATTTAGCCTCTTTTGTGACCACGTGGATGGAACCTGAGTGCGATAAGCTGATCATGGCCGCGATTAACAAGAACTATGTGGACATGGACGAATATCCAGTCACCACCGAGCTCCAGGCATGCTATTTCCTCCCATCTCATTCCTTCTAGATCATGGATTGTTGACTCGCTAGATTCAGATTCGACTCAGTCACGGTTGAGTCAGGAGTCAACATTGAAAATACGCCTGACTCGACCGAGTACCAACTCGACTCAGTACTCAATGAGTCGACCCGAGTCGTCGAGTCTTCAATCCATGATAATTACATAATAAACATCTTTCAAGTGGGAGCACATTCGGTGAGACCCAGATCCACCGAGGTGGGTAGGACCCCTGACTGTGGGGATGATAGTGACGTATTTTTCTTAAATCCACACCGTCCAACCATTTTAGAAGATCATTTTAGGGTAAGATCCCAAAAATGAAGCTGACTAAAAGTTTACCACACCATAGGAAACAGTCATGAATGAATCCCCACCATTAAAAGGTCATAGATTCCATGGGGATGTTTATTTGCCATCCAAACACCTAAATGAAGAGACCACACAAATATCATCTTGATCTAAAGATTTTGTGGCCCACAAGAAGTTTTTAACGGTCAAAACCACTGTTTCCTATACTAGCCCATCTGGGATCTGGAACTGCTTTATTTTTTTGGATCATGCCCTAAAATGAGCTTTCAATACGGATGGACGGCATGGATGTAGTAACATACATCAGAGTGGGCCCCACAGTCAGGGGTCTCACCTAATCCGATCGCTGACCATGTCATGGGTCCCACCTGTAAGATGTGGGTGGGCCCCACTCCATGAGCCCATTCACATCCAATGAATGGACCGTTAATCTGTTGAACTATATTATAGATGGACTCTAGGCAAAAGATCATACTAGTCGGATAATCCAAAACTTTGATTGAAGGACTTTAGAGGATGACAAAACGGGTGGTACAAAAGTCAAACGGTTCACATCAAACCAAAGTTCTCCAATTGAACGGCTAAGATTGTAGGGTCAAATAATCCTTATCCTGAAAACTTAATATTTTTTTACTCTTAATATCATATTATATTATAGATTGTATTATTATTCAATGAGCTCATCACCACTGTATAATAATGGGAAAGGTAAGTGGGGGGCCCACCACGTAGTTGATGGGGGCAGATACCAACTATTAAATTATCGTTAAATATTAGTTCTTAATTTAATCAAATACCATTTGCAATATTTTATTTTAAAGGCATTGAATAGGAATGTTTGCCACAACGAATCTCGATGTATTTTTATACGATATTGGGGACTATAGCCGTTGGATCTGGGGTCATGTTGAGTGATCCAGACCGTTTATCTGGCAAGATATACAGATGATGACGTCCACCTCCAAAATCTTTAAGATTGAGATATTCTGACTTTCAATCAATGTACCACAAAAAAAAAAAAAAAAAAATCCAATCTGAGAGTTTTATTTCCGGAATCCCCCGTTCATCATATAAACGGTTCGGATCATTTGAAAGTCGTTTCTGGTCTAACAGCTATGGTCCGGGCATAGCCTTCGGTGGGAAATTATCACACGCATTCAAGCTTTGTAGGGCCCACCGTGATGTGGGAATTTCATCCAACCCGTCCATTAGATTCACCGCATTTGGAAGGCATGGAGACAAAAACTTAGCCTGATCCATAACTCAGGTGGGCCACACCAAAACGAACAAAATAGGGTGCACTGGATAGGGGGACGCCGTGGGCACTTTCAGATAAAATGTGGGGTCCATCGTGTTGTATGCATGTCATCCAACTGATTCATCAGGTGCATCCTACAAGGATGAGGTGACCCATCGTAAAATACAGCTGTTTCAGGATTCATATAGGCGACAGAAAGTGAATATATATGATTGAGTTCATTTATCCATTTGTTGTGCCCCAAATTAGTTTTACATACGTATGATTCTTTGGATGTACGGTTCATATGTGAATTTTCACCAGATTCATGGTCCAGATCATACATAAACATCAGAAATGGACCCCTCACAGCTCAAATGTATAGTAAGAACTGTAAGTCCGAATGGGATAACTACGGTGGTTGACTCCAATGTTATTTTTGTACCATTTTTAAAATGTCGGTGACTCCCTTTCTACTAATTTTACTTCATCCCGACCGTTCAAATTGTAGTTCCCATGGCAGATAAAGCATACTGATCAAGCAATCCTAACTCATCTATTCATAGTTGGTTAGAATTTGGAGAACTTGGACGGCCATAAAACTGCAACGTGTTGTCAGTTGAATATACTCGCCACCACTTTTTAATTCGTACAAAACTAACACTGTAAAGTCAAGCCCCGTGACTTATCGCGAGAACAAGTGGTTGACAGAGGGCCCGTCCACTTGGAACGAAGTAGACAACAAGTGGTTGTCAGAGGACCCGTCCAGCAAGTCTTGTTATATTTTGTTTCAAAATAAACAGAAATTTTTGATACGTTTGAAATTTTGGTATTTTTGGTAGTGGGTTGCGTCTCAAGTCATATTTTTCAAAGCAAATATTCTTGTATATAAGATATACCTTTTGTTTGGGGCTTTAGGCCCGTTTAGGGATCATGTTAATTTGGTCTATGGGTGGCTATGCAAATATTTTTAATTTATGTCATTGACCACACACGCGCGTCCAAGCCGAGTCCACGTCCGTGTGCGCGCGCGATGGGACAGGATGGGCTGGGCGTGGGTGCGGTGCGAGTGTACTTGCGTGGATGTGTGTATATGGGTACTCGCAGAACTTTATTTGCGAGAGTGTACTTGCACTTGCACCTTTTTGTTTTAAACCAGAGAGATGTATCCATTCCAGTTTGTCGCGCCTGTTGGGTTTAAACCCAACGGACCTAACCCTTTCTAAAGAGTGCTTAATGCACCACTTCGGAGTCTATGTAAGGACTTCCGTTCTAGTTTTTAAAGTACGAAAATAATTTCTTATATCATAAAACATCTCTCTGTTCTTCTAGTTTGGTTTAAGAATTTAGCTGAGTTTGTTGCTAAGTCAACTCAGCACTTTTGGGTTAAACTCCAAGTGATTCAAGCCCGCGTACAGTGAGTGCACCACTGGAACCGGGTCATAGTCGTTGTATCCAGGAGGTTGATTGCTCTCGAAACCTGTTGCACTTAAGAGCTGTCCAAGGGGAGCAAATTCGATTTCAAGCCGAGTGACTCACGTCACGCCTCGACTCAGTTCAATAAGTCTTCTTTCTCAGATTTTATTTTCTTTTTTGGTTCTCGATTTTTTATATAGTCTATTTAATTCAACATATATTCCAACACGTTTTTGTCAGGTCTGGATACAGTTAAGGGTGTACACGAACTGAGCTAGCTCGATTAGCTCGCTCGACTCGACTTGAAAAAGCTCGATTCGACTCGGTTCGAAGCTGAGTTTGAGCCGAGTCGAGCTGATTTTTTGAGCTCGAAAATGAGTTTGAGCCAAGTTTGAGCAGGCCTCAGCTCGAATCGAACTCAGATCGAACCAGTTTGGTGACTCGGTTACTTTGCCATTGATGTTGCTCACCAACTGTTTGATAAAATGACTCAACAAAATGTGGCTGGTGGCAAGGAAGGTTTGGCCGGTGGCAAGCAAGGTATGTACATTACAACAGAGAGTAAAAGCGAATTTTAATTAGTAAATATCAAGTTCGTTCAAATAACAAGTGCAGAGGATGCTATGTCCCATATCATTCATCCCAATCATCAATCATCCCACCCTAAAGACCTAAGAAGAGTGGCGAAGCTGTGCTATTATTCGAACTTATCCCTAAGAAGAGCGGCCCGAAACAACAACGCATCGGTTAAGCACTGTTCTTCTTGCCAACGACACTTGAGTAAGCCCAATAAGGTTTGGCAGGAGTCCGCTTCAGCATCTTCACACCCAGCGGGTTGTTCTTGCTAGTTAAGTAGGTCCCTGCGTCGAGGTTGCAAACAGGATAGTTGTGGGGGCAACAGCTGTAGTGGTCACAGCACGTCACAGACTCAAGCAAGTTTTTGAAGTTGCAGTTCAGGTGTTTGTGGAAATGCCTCAATGGCAAACTCGGCTCGAACTCGCCCTGAGTTGGCCCAAGCTGCTGACTAAACCGAGCCGAGATGGACAGTCAGGCTCGATGACCGAGTTGAGCCGAGTTCAAGCTAAGGTCAGCCAGTGTTCAAGCCGAGTCGAGCTGAGGCCAGCTCGACTCAGTTCGACTCGATGTACACCCCTAGATACAGTGAGGTCGTGACAACGCGTGGTATGATTTGATTGAAACTAGGGATGGCCCACCAATAGAGCTGGACATCGGACCGATTCGGATCAGATTCGGTCCAACTCAATTCGATCTGAAGTGTATATGGGTTGATCCGAACTTGATCCGATCCGGGACTGAGTCCGGGACACAGGACCCGAACCGATCCAACATACAGTTGGCCTGCCCCGAACCGAGTCCAACTTGGTCAAGGGAACCAAGTCGGATCAGATTGGATACTATTCGGTTCGACTTTTTAAACGGTGAAAATCATAATCCTCGCTGCTATATTCGGTGTGGTCCATTTGAGCTTTAGATATATTCATTTTTTTTTTCCAAATGCTCTAAAATGATCACGAAAAATGGATAAACGGTATGGATATAATAAATACTTCATTGTGGGGCCCATGTGATGTTAATCTCATTTGAAATGAGCGGAAACGGATTGGCTACTCCCCCTGCCACCCACCCGGTGGCTGTGGTCGATGCTTTGTGGGACCCACCATGATGTTTGTTTTTAATCCATTCCATTCATCTATTTTTAAAGATCATTTTAGCACTTGACCCAAAATATGAGAGGGATACAAATCTCAGGTGGACCACACCACAGGAAAACAATAGTGATTGGATATCCACAATTAAAATCCTCCTGAGGCCCAATGTACTGTTTATTTGAAATCCAATTTGATAATTAGGTCATAAACGTCCAAATGAATGGAAGAAATAAAGAATAGATTGATCCAAAACTTTTATGACACCCAAAAGTTTTTTAATGGTTAACGCTCATTCAACGTTGTTTCCTGTAATGTGTTCCACTTGAGATTTGGATAAACCTCAATTTTTGTCTATCACCATAAAATGACCTAGAAAAATAGATGGACAGCATGGATGAAATACATTACATCATTTTGGGGCCCACAGATCACCGACCACTCCGTTCCCATTTGAGCCGTTCGTACAACTCGGAGCTCGAGGCGGTACATGGAGGCAGCCGCGTTGTGTGCAGTACACGGCATGCAGCGTGCCGTGCGCGAAACCTGTATTGCTACTGTGTTTATGTTAGCAACTGATCATGGGACATGTGTTATATCCGAACCATCCATCCATTTGGCGAGCTCGTTTTAAGGCTTGAGACGAAAAATAAGGTAGATCTAACTATCAGGTGGACCACACTGTAAAAAGCAGTTGGGATTAAACGTCTACCATTGAAAGCCTTTTTGGGGTCACACCTCACAGAAGTTTTGGATCAATTTGAAATTTGTTTTGCCTCTTAATTCAAGTCTTTGTGACCTTATGAACAGATTAGATGGAAAATAAACGTTATGGTGGGCCCTACGAATTGTTTAGCAGTGAAAATCATTATCTCCACCGCTATTTGTGGTGTGGTCCACATGATCTTTGGATATAATTCATTTTTTGGATAATGTTCTAAAATGATCTCTAAAAATAGATGAACGGTGTAGATATAATAAATACATCACTATGGGGACCATATAACTTTGATCTCCTTTAAACCGTTCGTACAACTCGGAGCTCGAGGGAGCGTCAGTGCTCGTCTTCGCACGACACGCACCTCCGCTATAACCTATAGCCTACATGGCTACATCAGTTATCTTATGCTATATAACTGTGGAGGGCAATGATACTCTAGCAAACCTCTTCTTATCATACTAAGTAAACTCTGTTGGGGCCCACCGTGAATGCATGTGGTTTATCCACGCCGTCCATTTGATTTTCCAAATCATTTCAGTGGTTGAACCCAAAATTGATGCATATCCAAAGCTCTAAGTGGACCATACCACTGGAAAAAGTAAAATTACTGATAAAAACCACCCGGATCGGGTCGGATAGGGTCGGTCCGGATCCATTCGGATCGGATTTTCCGATCGGATCGGTCCGGATTGACCACAACCCGATTTCAATCCGAAAAAACGTCGGATCTGCATGGCCCTACCCGATCTACACCAATCCAGATCGTCGGTTCGGTTCGGATCGGGTCTGATTGAGTCGGATCCACTGGATCGGACCTGATATGCCTAGCTCTACCCACCAAGGGATGAGGATTTTCTGCGAAGGGCTTTTGCAATAAGTTACTGCACTCGGATGCTTAGGTGGGGCTCACCGTGATGTTTATGAGAAATCCATACCGTCCATCCGTTTTTAGAGATCATTTTAGGATATGCCACAAAAAATGAGGTGGATCTAAAACTCAAGTGGGCTGCATGAGAGGAAACCGTGGGGATTCAGTAACCACCGTTTGAAACATTTATATGGCTACGAAATTTCATATCAAGCTAAGGTTTCGGTATTTTCATTTCATCCCAGCGGGAATGATCTTAGGGGCTGTTTGATTTTTAATTTCCCCTGGTAAATACACGAAATTACCTGATTATTGTTTACTACAGCTGTTTGAAAGTCGCCATGAATTACGTTTCAAAAATCGGTCCATACAAACATTTTTATTACTGATTTAAATATGTGGGCCCCACCATGATATATATGAGTTATCCACACCATACATTTTAAGGCATGAGCCCAAAAATGAGGAAAATAAAAAGCTCAGGTGGACCACACCTTAGGAAACATGGATTATTAAAATGTCAATGGTTGAAAGTTGTTTTCTCCCTAGGGCCCATAGTGATGTTTATTTGTCATCCAACCCGTTAATAAGGTCACACAGTCATGGATAAAGTGGAAACAAAAATATCAGTTTGATCCAAAACTTCCAGGGTCTTCAAGAAGCTTTCAATGGTAGGAGTTCAATTCCCATTGTTTCCAGTAGTGTGGTCCATTTGATTTTTGGATCTACATCTTTTTTGGCTCATGCCCTAAAATGAGTTGGCTAAAGGGATGGACGGTGTGGATAATACAAAAACATCAAGGTGGGCCCCACAATTTAACTTTTTTTTCATCGGGTGACGTGAGGAGTGCTATAAATGAAAGGTGGTGGTCAAATCACCTTGGAAATTCAACCGGAAACACAGAGGTAAATAATTATTACCCCTTTACCTGGAATTACCTCTGTAATTAGAAAATCAAACAGGCCCTTAAAAATGGTTTGGATGGCATATAAGCATTAGGGTAGATCCAGGGAGGTTTCAACGGTAGGAAACTCTTTCCCCCTTTTTCCTTCTCGTATGGCCGCTTGAGTTTTTAGATCCACCTGATTTTCAGTCATAGTCCTAAAATGATATGGAAACACAGATGGACGCTGTGGATTTCTCATAAACATATCATTGGGCCCACCTCGCATCCAGCACATGAACTTCCTGATAAAGGCTTTCCCATGAAATCTTGTGTGGACCCCACTATAATGTATGTGTGATATCCACACTGTCCATCCATTTTGAGAGATCATTTTAGGTAGAGGTGGGCATCGGACTGAGTCGGATCGGATTGGGTCTAACCCGATTCGATCCGAAATCTAGTTGGGCTAACCCGAACCCGATCCAATCCGATCCGATCCGAGATCTAGTCCGAAACATACGATTCGATCCGATCCGACCCGACACACGGTTGGCATGACCCGAACCAAGTCTAACTCTGTCAGGAAACCCGAGTCGGATCGGGTTGGGTGCGATTCGGATAAACCCTTTTAACGGTAAAAATCATTATCCTCGTTGCTATTTTTAGTGTGGTCCATTTGAGCTTTATATATGATTCATTTTTTCTCCAAATAATCTAAAATGATCATGAAAAATGGATAAACGGCAGGGATATAATAAATACATCATTGTGGGGCCCATCTAATGTTAATATCATTTGAGCCATTTGTACAACTCGGAGCTTGAGGCGTTACAACTGTGAATGTGTTGGGGGCACGGCAGCTGAAACGTGTTGTTCAAGAAAACACTTATGTTAGCAAGTTATGCAGGTTTGATCATGGGATATATGTTATATTCAAACCATCCATCCATTTGGTAAGTTCGTTTTAAGGCTTGAGACAAAAAATAAGATAGATCTGACTATCAAGTGGACCACACTAGAAAAATCATTCTCAGCTGCTATTTATGGTGTAGTCCAGATGATCTTTGCATATGATTTATTTTTTGGATAATACTCTATAATAATCTCTAAAACTATATGAACGGTGTAGATATAATAAATACATCACTGTGGGGCCCATATAACTTTGATCTCCTTTAAACCGTTCATACAACTTGGAGCTCGAGGAGCGTCAGTGCTTGTCTTCGTACGACATGTGTGTTAACGAAAACAGGTCTGATCATGGGATATGTGTTATATCCAAGTCGTCCATCCATTTGGCGAGCTCTTTTTAAGGCTTGAGACGAAAAATAAGATAGATCTGACTATCATGTGGACCACACTAGAAAAATCATTTTCAGTTGCTATTTGTGGTGTGATCTAGATGATATTTGGATATGATTTATTTTTTAGATAATACTCCCTAATGATCTCTAAAACCATATGAACGGTGTAGATATAACAAATACATCACTGTGGCCCATATAACCTTGATCTCCTTTGAATCGTTCGTACAACTCGGAACTTGAGGAGCGTCAGTGCTCGTCTTAACACGCCACGTGCCTACAGCTATAGCCTACAGGCTACACCACAAGACGCGGATTGCGTACTACCCCCGCCCGTCCCTAGCTCCGAATGGGCAGTTCTGTGGGCGGGCCCACTGTGATGTATCTGTACATCCAAACCATCTATCTCTTTCCTAAGATTATTTTAAGGTATCGAAACAAAAATCAGGCAGATCCAACGATCAAATGAATCACACGAAAGAATATTTCTTATTATGGTACATGAAGGAATATTTCTTAGTATACTTAGTAAACTTTGTTGGGGCCCACCATGAATGTATTTGGTTTATCCAGGCCGTTCATTTGTTTTTCCAGATCATTTTAGTGGTTGAACCCAAAATTGATGCATATCCAAAGCTCAAGTGGACCATACCATAGGAAAAGGTAGAATTATTGATAAGAACCACTACGGATAAGGTCGGATTGGATCGGTCCGGATCCATTCGAATTGGATCGGTCCGGAGTGACCATTACCCGATCTCGAACCGAAAAAGAGTCGGATCTGAAGGGCCCTACTCAATTCGCACCGATCCAGACCGTCGGTTCGGTTCAGAACGGGTTAGATCGGGTCTGATCAGGTCAGATCCACTGGATTGGGTCAGATGTGCCCAGTTCTAAATTTAGGGAATAACCTCAAAAACAACGCAGATCCTTAGCTCACGTGGACCACACTACGTCAAGCAGTAGGGATAATGACTCCCAACCTATAAACCTTTATAGGGCCCACCGTGATGTTTATTTTCCATCCAACCTGTTCATAAGGTCACACGGACACGGATGAATGGAAATCGTAAATATCATCTTGATCCAAAACTTTTACGCCTCAGGATATTTTCAACGGTAGGCATTCAATCCATCCACCATGTGGTCCAATTTAACTTTGAATCTGCTTATGTTTTTATCTAATACCCTAAAATGATCTGGTAAAATAGATGAACGGTGTGGATAAACCACATACATCATAGTTACCACGTCAACACGCCACGCAATCTGCCCACACAAAAAACGAAATCGGACTGCGTACTGAGTTACTCAGTACGCTTTTATCCTACTGAGTAAACTCAGTTGGGCCAACTGTGAGTTTATGTGGTTTATCCACACCGTCCATCCATTTTTTACCCCTAATTTTAGGGGTTGATCCCAAAATTGAAGTAAATCCAAAGCTCAAGTGGACCATTACACAGGAAAGTGTGGAATAATGATTTCCACCGTTGAAACCTTCCTAAGGTCTAAAGTAATTTTTATTTGTCATCCAACCTGTTTATACAATCACAAAGACATGGATGAAGAGAAAACGCAAACATCAGCTTGATCCAAAACTTCTTTGGCCTTCAAAACATTTTCAATGGTAGAGGTTCAATCAAACTGTTTCCTGTGGTGTGGTCCACTTGAGATTTTAATTTGCTTCGTTTTTGGGATCAAGCCCTAAAATTATCTGTTAACATGGATTAACGGAGTGGATAAAATAAATAAATAACAGTGGACCCCACACTGTTTATTCAGCACGCTAAGTCCAACCAAGTCTCCAGTCCAACTGATCTATATCATCCATGATGTTTTGTATAGAATTATGATTTATTTTTTATTTTTTTTCCTACAGTGTGGCCCACTTGAGAATTTGGGTCACCTCAATTTTTTGCCCATGCAAATTAGGTACTACTCTGCCAGGGAACTTGGAACATGCTAGGGTTTGGAGGGCCCACCGTAATGTATGGGTTTATCAACACTATTAATCTATTTTGTCATATCATTTTAAGATATAAACTAAAAAAATAGGCATATCTAAGGATCAGGGGGATCACACGGAGGGATTAAACGCCCACCATCAAAAACTTCTTGGGAGTTAGAGAAGTTTTGGATCAAATTAATATTTATGTTTTGCTTTAATGAACAGGTTGGATGACAAATAAAAATCATGGTGAGCCCTAGTAAGGTTTCAATAGTTGGCATTATTATCACTGCTATTTCCTGTGGTGTAGTACAATTGAGCCTTGGATCTGACTCATTTTTTGGTTAATATCTTAAAAAGATATGAAAAAATGATGGATGGTATTGATAAAAACATAAATGATGGTGGGCCTCAAGACCCCCAGCCTGCTCCAAGTTAGGGATGTGTTTTTTTTTTTTTTTTTTTTTAAAAAAAATAAAAAATAAAAAATAAAAAATTATGCTCATGTCTTGCCATGTGCTGGTGGATTTCTCGCTAACATCACGATGGCACCATGTATCTTCCTTCCACATGAGCTATACATTGGCCAGAGCACCGACAGTCATCATGCAGTATGTGTTTGTAGAATCCAAGCCGTCCACACCACCATAAAAGTTGAACTCATAATCTGGATAGTTGTTGCTTGTTGTCTACGGTTTGGCCCACCTGATCATTATAGAAGACTAATTGTTTTTTAGACCATCCACGCATTGATGATGAAATGCCAAAAGAAAAAGACGAACACAACCATTTGGTGGTTCCCACCATAGAGAATGGTGGACAACCATCCATAAAGTCCAATTTAGGTGGTGGCCCACATTATGGCTTTTGAGCTGTCCAAGCGATGAGTAGGTTACATTTTGAATGGGCCCTACAGGCAGCATTTTAGAAAAAAAAAAAAGCTTATTTACAAGGAAAATAAGCTTACGAGACATGCACGGCTAGATTTTATAATCGTTCATTTGTTTTGATTTATGTGTTTTATCTACACCATACATTCATTTTGCCAGCTTATTTTATTTTATTTTATGAGCCCAAAAATTATTTTATTTTATGAGCCCAAAAATGAGGTAGATCCAAGTCTCAAGTGGACCACACCACATGAAAATAGTGGTGATTGAGTGTCCATCATTAAAAACTTCCTAAGGCCGGCTGTAATGCTTATTTATCATCCAACTTGTTGATTAGATCATACAAACCTGGATGAAAGGAAAACACTAATATTAAGTTAATTCAAAAGTTTTGTGGTCCTCAAGAAGTTTTAACGGGGAGCGTTAAATCACCACTTTTTCCTGTGGCGTTGTCCATATGAGATTTGAATCTGCTCATTTTTGGGCTCTTACTCTAAAACCAACCTGACAAATAAAAAGATGGATGGCATGGATTTTTTATTTTTTATTTTTTATTTTTAAAGGATGGTTGGATAGCATGGATTTAAAAAAAATGGATGGATGAGATAGATAAAACAGATGCATCATAGTAGGGCCCACAGAGCACCAACCGGCAACATGATGAGTCTCTCTTTCTTTGGATACTTTGAATGAACAGTATCTGTCCACGTGATGATGGGGCCATAGCTGGAATGATAAGACGCTCTCTCTTTCTTTGGATACTTTGAATGAACAGTATCTGTCTACGTGATGATGGGGCCATAGCTGGAATGATAAGACGAGGGCTGTTCACGAGTTGAGTCACCTCGAAAAACTCGCTTGACTCGGCTCGAGTCAGCTCAAAAAACTCGCTAGATTTGGCTCGAGTCAATCGGATTGACTCAGCTTGAATGGCGGAATCGGGCTGAGTCAAGCTAATTTTTGGAAGCTCGAGTTGAGTTTGAGCCGAGTTAGAACATGAGGCATTTTAACTCGATTCGATTTGAAGCTTGAACTCGACTCGATTAATAAGTGTGTGTATATATATATATATATATATATATATATATATATATATATATATATATATATATATAAATTTAAGAAAAAAAAAAAAAACAAAATAGCAACCCGACCCAACCCTAGCCTCCCTTTTCTACTGAGTCTTGAATTTTTCGGCATGTGGGTCAGATTCCCGATCTTTGCTTTTTGTAGTTGAGTGGTCTGAAATGTGTACATTTTGACCTGAAAGTCAAAAGACTCTTTGATTCGGCTGCATTTTCTTTTGAAAAAAAAAAAAAAAAGAGAATGCGAATCTACTCTGCCTACTTTTGAGCCACTGGAGTGTTGATCCCACGATCTGCATTCCCCTATTTTTGAGTCCTGAAACTCAAATATGCTTTTGTATTTTCTAATAATGCATAAGAAAATCAACATCTTATTTGACATTTTTCAACCATTCATACAAAACCCGTATCAGGCTCTGCATTTTTCAGCCATTTATTCAATAACCATCTCAATCTCTGCTATTTTCAACCATTCATGAAGAACCCATCGCACCCTAAGCATTTTTCACATACATTTGTGGAATGCCCTGTTTTTCTATATTTTTATATAGAACATACAAAATCTACAATTTGCATTTTCAAATCATTTGTACAAAACCCGACCCGAGAGAACAAGCTCAAGCTCGACTCGAGGTAAACTCGACTCGACTCGAACCACTAGCTCGACTCGACAGCTTTGGCAAACAAGCCAAGCTTTAATGTTGAGCTCGAGGCCGAGCTCGAACTCAAGTACAGCATGGACAAGCCGAGCCGAGCTTGGCCCACCTTGACTCGACTCGGCTCGATGCACACCTAAAGATAAGACGCTCTCTCTTTCTTCTTTTGTAAAAAGATCTGGATTTTGAGTGACCCTACTCCTAAAAGAGTAAAGATTAGGTACTAGGTATCTTGTGGATTTTGAGTGACCCTACTTCCAAAGGAGGAAAGGTTAGGTAGTGGTTGTCTAATGATTTACGGCTGTCAAGGTCAGGTTAGGTGGGATCCTTACTCTTGCTCTGGTGGTAGACTCTCAGGAGTTTCAACACCTGGTCAAGGTTCGAGTGTCCATGGGTGGTGAAATCCCACTGCAGTGTGAGTGTGTGCATGTGTATTTTAAAAAAAGGTCGGGTTATCGTATCGCACTATTTGGAGAGATCATTTTAGGGCATAGTAGGGCATGGGCCAAAAAATGAGGTAGATCCAAAACACAGGTGTACCCCAGTCCCAACTTTTTTTTTTTTTTTTTTTTAATGTGGCGTGGTCCACTTGAGCTTTAGATTTGTTTCGTTGTTTAGCTATGCCCTAAAATGATCTCAATGGATGGTGTGGATATAACACATACATTATGGTGTTTCAAAGCCAATTTGGCTGCTCATACTGTCAGTGGCTAATTAGGCTTCCACCTTCTGCTAACTTGTGTTTTTCTTGAAGACCCGGATCCACGTCTGATAAGGTTCAAATAAGCCAACGGTGTGGGATGAATAAGAGCATTTACATGGTTGGGAATGGATTAAATTGCACACATGTTCCATTTTGACACATGCATGGTACGTAAATGGGCTCTCTTTTGTCAGAGCCGATTGCGTGCAAGTAAACTCTGTAGGGTGTGAGGTGCAACTTTTATGTGTCTTATCCACGTTGGCCATCCATTTTTTAGCTCATGTTAGGGGCCAGCCTCAAAATTGAAGCATATGCAAAGCTCAAGTGGTCCACACCATAGAAAGCTGTGGGGATGATGATGTCCTCTGTTAAAACCTTTTTAATGCACACAATGAAATTTATTTATCGTCCAACCTCTTCATAAAGTCACATAGATATAGATGAATATGTCCAGTGATCCGGCCAGTCTGCATCAGTGTAGGCTGTAATATTCAAATACCTTTTGCACGAATCCAACCAAGTGTGCTTTTGGATTCACTGCAGGGAAGTTTCTCGGGTGAATTCTTCGTCTCAGATTGAGAACATAGCCCCCCAGCCACTGAGGGGGTTAGGAATAGGATAATAATAATAATAATAATAATAATAATAATAATAATAATAAGAGATAATTTCTTCATAGATGTCTTTAGTAAACAAAGGAGTACCGGACACTAACGCTCTCTTGTTTTAAAGCTGTCATGATAAGTTAAAAGTAGTTATACCTGTTGCGAGATGTCTTAAATCTGAGTCCTTTCGCAACTGGGATGCGGAAAGGAGTTTCGCGGATTTTGTGTCGCAAGTCCTTTCGCAACTGGGATGCGAAAGGAGTTTCGCGGATTTTGTGACGCAAGTCCTTTCGCAACTGGGATACGAAAGGGAAGTTGCCAAAACTATAAATTGGGGTCCCTAGGGCTATTCTAATTGATTATTCTAAGACTTTCTAAAGGTATTTCCAAGGGTTCCTAAAAGGGTTCCAGGGTTTCAAAGGGTGTAGCAAGGGTGAGATTCGAGGTTGTTCGAATCGAGTAAGTCCTTTCTCTTTGTAATTGATGCTTTCATAGTGGTGATCTGTCGCTTTGTGCCATGGTTTTTTTCCCGCAAGGGTTTTCCACGTTAAATCTGTGTGTTCTCTTTTCTTGTGTGTGCTTGGTGCCATTGGATTACCATCCTAGATCTAGATCTGTGTGATTCCGCAGGCCAAAAATCCCAACAAGTGGTATCAAAGCAATCGGTTGGGACACAGATCTGAATCTGAGGGATTTGTAATAATGGCGAGCGCCAGGTATGATATTGAGAAGTATTCAGGGAAAAATAATTTTGAGTTATGGAAGATCAAGATGATGAGTTCCTTAATCAAACAAGGCGAAGATGGTGCTCTTGAGGAGCGGAAGTCCACCATGAAAGATGATGATTGGAATACTCTTGATAAGCAAGCCTTATCATCGATCCGTTTATGTCTCACGGATGAGGTTCTCTACAACGTCATGAGGGAGAAAACTGCGGCTAATTTATGGGCGAAGTTGGAGGATGTTTATGCGAAGAAATCCTCTGAAAATCGTCTGCACTTGAAGCGGCAGTGGTATAACTTCAAGATGGCAGAGGGTGGAGATCTGGAGGCTCACATCAGCAATTTTATAAATTGGTTTGCAAATTGCTGGATATGGATGAAGTGATGAAAGATGAAGAACAAGCATGTATGTTGCTGAATTCTCTCCCTGCATCTTATGAGTCATTCAAGGATACTATGTGCAGCATGAACAAAACCCTGAGTGTCGACACTGTTATCTCAGCCCTTCAAGGGAAGGCTATGAGACAGCTAGACAGCAACATAGGGACATCTTCTGATGCACTGTTTACAGTGGGTAGGAATTCTTAACACGGTACAGGTTCTTCAGGTTCTAGATCCAGATCCAAGGGCAAGGGCAAAGGAAAGGTAAAGTGCTGGAATTGTGGGAAGGAAGGACATGTGAAAAGGGATTGTGAAAATCCTAAATCTAAGAGGGAAGATTCTGAGGCTTCATGCAGGGAGGCTAACACTGCCACGTCAGATGAATCGAGTGGATGTGATGGTGATGTTTTGTCTCTGTCTTCGCTCAGACGGTCATACGATGATCGTAAGGACGAGTGGATGCTAGACACAGGGGCATCTTTTCATATGACTCCTCATCGGAGTTGGTTCACCAGGTATAGAGAGTGCGATGGTGGACAGGTATTTATGGGCAATGACATTGCCTGTAATGTTGTGGCTATTGGTACGGTGCACATCAGGATATTTGATGGGGTGGAGCGTACCTTGACAGATGTGAGGCACGTTCCTGATTTGAAGCAGAATCTGATTTCTCTTGGTGTACTTAAGGCAAAAGGATGCAAATACACATGTATTGATGGTGCTCTTAAAGTATCTAAGGGGGCACGGGTAATCATGAAAGCGCAACGACTCGATCATGTTTATAGGTTGATCGGGAGCACTTCAAAAGGTGGAGCTACGGTGGATGTACCGGATTTCACCTCTGCACGTGTGTGGCATGATGGGCATGGCCACATGAGCGAGCAGGGCAGGAAGGCTGAGACGTGCGGATAGGGATACAGAGCAGGTGGAGCAGCCACCTGTGTGAAGAATCATACGGCATGATCGCAGGATATCGGCAAGGTACATGGACGACTCCAATATTACAGGGGATTCATCTTCTATTCTGATGGCTCTAGGTGAGCCTGGTGCTGAGAAGTGGAAGGTGACTATGGGCGATGTGATGGATTCGTTGTACCAGACCGACATATGGGAGCTGGTGGAGCTTCCAGTGGGCCGGTGAGCAGTTGGATGCAGGTGGATCTTCAGGAAGATACGGTATAAATACAAGGCGAGGTTGGTAGCGAAGGGTTATGCTCAGAGAGAAGGGATCGGCTTCTCAGAGATATTCGCGCCGACGGTATAGCAGGTATCTATCAGATCCGTGATTGGCGCTGGTTGGCCAATGTGATCTTGAGCTATGATGTGATGCAGAAATAAGAGAAGAGGTCAAGAAGCTACACGGTTGAAGATTGAAGACATGGTGGAGATTGTTGCGAGATGTCTTAAATCTGAGTCCTTTCGCAACTGGGATGCGGAAAGGAGTTTCGCGGATTTTGTGTCGCAAGTCCTTTCGCAACTGGGATGCGAAAGGAGTTTCGCGGATTTTGTGACGCAAGTCCTTTTGCAACTGGGATACGAAAGGGAAGTTGCCAAAACTATAAATTGGGGTCCCTAGGGCTATTCTAATTGATTATTCTAAGACTTTCTAAAGGTATTTCCAAGGGTTCCTAAAAAGGTTCCAGGGTTTCAAAGGGTGTAGCAAGGGTGAGATTCGAGGTTGTTCGAATCGGGTAAGTCCTTTCTCTTTGTAATTGATGCTTTCATAGTGGTGATCTGTCGCTTTGTGCCGTGGTTTTTTTCCCGCAAGGGTTTTCCACGTTAAATCTGTGTGTTCTCTTTTCTTGTGTGTGCTTGGTGCCATTGGATTACCATCCTAGATCTAGATCTGTGTGATTCCGCAGGCCAAAAATCCCAACAATACCCTCCCGCAATTCTAAATCCGATGAGGAATTGAGTAAGGCTCGCTAGCACTTGCACTTGTTCGTTCAATGCCAATGCTGATGGCTTTATTCAAAAGATCTGTGAGACGATAAGTTTTCAATGATAGGTATTCAATTCCAATGGTTTTGTATGGTGTGGTCCACTTGAGCTTTTAATACACGCTCTAAAATGAGTTCAAAAAACAGTTGAATATCATGGATAAGACACATACATCACAGTAGGCCACGGAAATGCTCTGGTGCTCTGTTAGCAAAACAAGTTATAGTGTTCTTTTTTGCATTGGTTCACTTGGATGGTCCATTTGATCATTCTAGACCCTACGTTAAGGTCAGAACACATTTCATGGGGTACCATACAAAAATCATATTGATCACATGATCTAATCCATCTTTGATTTGGCCTTATTTTCTACAGATTTTTTGAAGCCATGGATGGGATGGTTAGAATTGCATAACAAAAGTGATTCTTTGGAACTATAACCCATCCATGACAGGCCCTAACATATAGATGGACCAAATTGTTAATTGGACTTCAATTTTATTCGTCCATATACATACAATTGATCAAATGGTTCATATTTGTCAAAGGCGTGATGTTTGTATGGTAGCCCTTAAAATGTGCACCCAAACAAATGAACAGACTAGATAAATCGATGATGTAGAGCGGGTCGCGGACAGTTTCATGGCCAAGATGGATCAGAAAAGGCCCGGTCGACGACAGAAGTGATCCGGACCTTCGGACCTTAGATCGGACGTATCTCGCAATCCGGAATGAGTTAACTGACGTAAAATATATGATTTTGGGGTAGAACGAGCTACTTTAGCCAACCAACCCCGCTATGCCAGGTTGTGACGCTCGGAATTGCGAGAAACCCCTGGATCGACGGTCGTTTTCCTGTTTTAATTTTGTTTTTATTATAAATAGTAAGTTTTAGATTGATTACAACTCTTCATCCGTTGGACTTTAGGAGTTGCGCCCAACGTGAAAAGAGCTTAGAATAATTAGGGGAACGGTTTGGTGAAGCCAAATAGGATACTTACTATTTTTGGCCGAAAACCTTGCGCACTAGTAGACATCACGACCGTCTATAAATAGTAAGTTTACTATTTATAGTAAGTCGCGAATTCTAAGAGTTTTAGTTGTAGTTTGATTCTGATTTCTTTCCCATTGCTTGGTACCCCTATTTAAAGGGTTGTGAACTCGTTTTTATTGATCAATTAATCAATTTCGAATTTATTAAAATTTATTTCTATTTTCTGCTTTCTTTCCTCGTGCATTCGAGAAGTCTCTGTGAGGAGTCCAGAGAAGCTCTGTGGATTCGGAGTATTTATCCTCATCACGTTCATCCCTGCGTCAATCGAGAGTAGTGTGACAAATATCTTTAAGATTTTCAAAATCTCCTAATAAAAACACTCGACAATATTATCATGATATTTTCAAAATACCAACATATTATGAATTATTGTGATATTCTTGTAATATTTACTAAAATACAGTAAAATTCTCAAGGAATTTGTGTTGTAAATATGTATTTAGATTTGAAATTTATTTATTAATTTATAATAATTTTTTATTTTTATTTTTAGTGAGATTTTTCATATAATATGTGGAGAAAAACCTTAAAATTTGAAAATATCCAGAGAAATTTTCATACTTGTAATTTTAAAAGATTTTTACAATTTACATACGTCTGATCAATCCAACATATCAAATATAGGTTGGGCCCACCATGAGGATCACTTAGTGTAAAATCAATTCGTAGTCATCTAATGGGCCACTCCATAGAAAACAATATCTAACCATTGATAAATAACAAAATAGAAGGGTAGTAATCTCAATTAATGAATGTATGGCTAATTTTTGCATAATGGTATCCTCATATTGTGGGGCCAACCTACTAGATTGATTAGATGTTAGATGCACATGAAAAATTAGAAGTTATCATCCATTGGTTGGACTCTAACTTAGAATCCAATCAGTTGGACTGGAGACTTTCTCTTTGCAAATATCCAAATAAAAATAAATAGTTAGCAAATAACTCCAATGTTAATACATACTTCCCATGAGGTCAAGGGCTCACAGTAGGCTTAGCTTGGACAAACCTCAGCCTGGCTCGAGTTCATAATAAGGGTACAACTCACACAGGTTGGGACTCATTAGATATGTTGAAGGTCTAACTTCGAATCTTGAAAATTCCTTTTAAGCCCAACAAGAAATATTAAATACTCAACCATAGTAAAATTGTATCAGATAACTAATACATAAAATCAAACATTTAACTATTTAAAAATACTAGCAAAGTAATTCTTATTATACTTCAATTCATACTAGCAAAATAAATTTTATAATTAATCACCACTCATACAATCAAGAACATTGGTCCACTTAATATGTGGGCCCAGTTGTTCTGATAATACATCTTATTTTTCAAGTACTGACAATTTAGTTTCATGTGTAGGCATTTTAGATCATGAACTGTATATAGAATAAAATCCACAACAACATAAATTATTTTAATTATAAGCCTATTTTTCATACAAACTACGATTTTACATTTCTTATCCAAATTAGTCATAAATCATATATAGAATTTGATTTGGATTAGGCAATTGGAAGCCTCAATCCAAGCCTAACCCAACTTAAGATTGGGTTGAGGATTTTTAAGACCCAACCCGATCCACTCGAATAGGTTGGGCTCGTCGAATTCTATTTTGCCCTAGCTCATATAATGAAAAGCATGATCAGAAAATTTTCTATGTATATGAAAACATGCTTAGCGGTGCATTTCTCTTGTAGAATCGATGCGTAAACATCATCGCGCATCTCTTCAATGCCCCACTTGGGGAATCAGAGACTGCGGTCGGAGTGGGGACGGTCGGGTCATCGGAAGCAATCATGTTGGCCGGATTGGCATTCAAGAGAAGATGGCAGAACAAAAGAAAGGCGGAGGGCAAGCCCCACGACAAGCCCAACATTGTTACCGGTGCCAATGTCCAGGTAACATTCATATCAAAGTGTCTAGAAATCCAACCATATGATTCAATTCGGGATGTGGCCCAACAACTAGGCCAATCTGTTGAGGTTGGTCATTTGTGCACAAAGAGGATGAACACTTAGAAAAATATGTTAGCTGGTCCACATTCATCATATAAATGTGGACCACCTGATTAATGGGCCATAATTTGCGCGCTTATGTTGATTTAATTGATCGGTGTAGGTTTGCTGGGAGAAATTTGCTAGGTATTTCGAGGTGGAGTTGAAGGAAGTGAAGCTGAGTGAGGGTTACTATGTAATGGACCCTGTGAAAGCGGTGGACATGGTCGATGAGAACACCATTTGTGTCGCGGCAATCTTGGGTTCGACGCTCAACGGGGAATTCGAAGATGTGAAGCTGTTGAACGATCTCTTGGTGGAGAAGAACAAGGAAACGGGGTACGTTATTTTGCTAATTTCAGGCACATGATGAACGGATTGGATGTCATGTATGTCACTGCGATCAGAAGTAAGGAAAAGTGTGTTTTATTAAGATCAAATTAACTAAATATATATACAGGAAATGTAAAACTCCCATACAGCTCAAAACTAGTAAATATATTAATACTCCGGCAGGAAACCATAAACCACCACCCTCCACATTCACATGAAGCATTTCATTTTTACCATTGGATCGACCTAATTTTTAGGGCAACCCATTTTCATGGTGAGACAACTTTGAAGCTTGTGTATAAGAAATGCTCAAACAAAACTAATTGCATGTCTTAATAGTTGTGTGGGCCCACCATGGTATTTGTATAATATCTAACTCTTCTATAGAAAGGTACGAGGTCTTGGTATAGATCCCTAGTGGGGGGTGGCTAACAGTATACAAATATCTAAATCTTCTATAAAAATGTACCTTGTTTCAACACTGAGGTCTTGGTATCAGTCCCCAGTGGGTTGGCTAACAGTGAAGTGTGATCTGATAGTGGGGTATACTAACAAGCTGACAAAAAAGAAAAAAGAATACTCTTCTATCAAAGCAGTTTCATTTTTTAAAATGGGATGCCCCAAAAATCTAGTTGATCCAATTAATAGGTGAGGTACACTGTACAAAACAAGGAACATCCATCCAAAAACCTCCACATTCATATGGTCCCATCTAATGGTTAGATGAATTGGAATTTTCAGGCATCCCATTTTCATAAGGAGTACCATGGTGGAAGGGGAAGATAGCATACAAACACCTACCAGATAATTTTTTATTTATCATCTGCATGAAACATCCAACCCTTTCAATAGGGTAGACTCAACATCAGAATCGTCTACTGCAAAAATCAGTCGCATCTACTTATCTGGTGGGCTACACTATAGGAAATATTTTATAGCCATTGATAAATAGTACAATAAGTGTGGTCCACTTAATAAGTGGGTGTAGCTGAATTTTGCGTAAAATGATCATCATGGTGGGGAAAACTCATTGGTCGGGCCAGATGTGCATGCATTTGAAGCATTGGAAGTTATTTGCTAAGTGGACTATAACAGATGAGGTCACCGGCTGTTTGGGGTGACTCATTCACTCCGGAGTTGAGTCGTGAATCGTCTGAGTCGACCCATTTTCATTACTGACTCATGGTCATGGAATCGAACTAGATCAAACTCAACTGAGCCCGAGTCAACTCGGACGAGTCTCCATGCATGTCACAAGTTGGAAACTTGAGTAATGTATGTATGTTTTTCTTTGTTCTAGATGGGACACTCCGATCCACGTCGATGCAGCGAGCGGTGGATTCATCGCACCTTTCCTGTACCCCGATCTGGAATGGGATTTTCGCCTGCCATTGGTGAAGAGCATCAACGTAAGCGGACACAAGTACGGGCTCGTCTACGCCGGGATCGGATGGGTAATATGGAGGAGCAAGGAAGACTTACCTGAGGAACTCATCTTCCACATCAACTACCTTGGATCTGATCAACCAACCTTCACTCTCAACTTCTCTAAGGGTACGCGTGGAGCTAACCTGCACACATACACTCAATCATGCACCATGACTCAGTGACTCAGTCCGAATCGCTACGTCATAAGAATAGTTTTAAAACTCTGCGAGTCAACTCAACTTAGTAAGATTTTAAGGGCGTGACTCACCTATATTTTCAAAATGGACTCATGGTCTTGAACTGGATTGGACTCGACCAGGTCTGAGTTGACTCGGACGAATCATATCTGAGTTGAACGAGTCGTTAATCATAACCATGCAGCCTGTGGTGCATTTTAGTGGGGCCCCTCTTATAAAATTAGCAAAACCTTCCATATATTGCATGGTGCTGATTTTAGGGTTTTTCCATATGCAGGTTCAAGTCAGGTTATTGCCCAGTACTATCAACTGATCCGGTTAGGTTATGAGGTAAGCATTTCAAAGAGCTTAAAAGTGGGCCGGGCCAGACTGGCCCATGAAGGTTATTGGTGTTCGGTCTTGGATTGATTTGTAGGCCCAGCCCAATAACTAATTGGCCTGGTGATGGAGTCCCATCAAATGAATGGATTGGATCAATGACTCGGATCCACTAATTGCTTTTAAACCATTCATTCTTTTTGTATGATGGGTGACCCACTTGATGATTGGACCAGATTAACGGCCGGATTGGGCTAGCTATTCATTATTCGACTGTTGCCGGCCAGCAACACTAGCCCTAGATTTCAAGCTTGGCCCAGTCCTTGGGCCATGTTTAGGGTAGGATCTGGCCCATTATCCGCCCCATCAGCTGAGTTCCATCTCCCTAAATAACAAGAACTGGCCCACAGAGTCTTAATTTTGGCAAGTGGGGACCATGATTGGGCAATCCAAACCGTTGATTTATTACAGGCTGCTGTCGATGGGACACCCTCTAAATAATTTCCAAATCGGTGGCCCATAGACGGTTGAGAGAAACATCAACAAACCAATGGTCTAGATTACCGAATAATGGCTTCTATTTGTAAGAATAGAAAACTCGGACAGACTCGCCCCCGACTCGGCTCGTAACCGGACAAGTCATCCGAGTCACCGAGCCTGAAAACCGTACCGGTGGTTTAAATAGTTAAATGCTCCGCGGTCTACCAAAACAAAGATACTGACTGCACCCTCGTATCCATTGACACGTGGCAGGGGTACCGAAACGTCATGGAGAACTGCCAGGAGCAGGCAATGGTGCTGAAAGAAGGGTTGGAGAAGACGGGCCGTTTTAACATCGTCTCCAAAGATAACGGCGTTCCGTTAGTCGCTTTCTCTCTCAAGGACAACATCCGACACGACGAGTTCGAGATATCGGAGTATCTGCGCCGTTTCGGTTGGATCGTGCCGGCCTACACGATGCCACCTGACGCGCAGCACGTGACGGTGCTACGTGTCGTCGTGCGAGAGGACTTCAGCCGCACGCTTGCGGAGCGGCTCGTGAACGATATCCAAAAGGTCTTGCACGAGCTCGATCAGCTGCCGTCTAAACTGACGTTAACTGGCACGTCCGAGGATGGGACTAAGAAGACGGCGTTAGAGACGCAGAGGGAGATTACGACCTTCTGGAGGAAATTCGTAAAGAACAAGAAGACCAGCGGCGTATGTTAGAAGCATGACGTGCGGGGCCCATTCGTGATGTTTAAGTAGAATCCAAACCGTGCATCTGGTGAGACTCATCATGGGAACCGTACATCTCATTAATAATCTCTATCAAATGCTTAGGTGGGACACACCGTGCGGAGAAATATAAAACATTCCATATAATCTTTGTGGCCCACTTAAACTTTGGATTTTCTTTAATTTCGGTGAGCCTCTTAATCCTTTAGGGAAGCATCTGATGACTGGGATGGATGGTCTATATACAACACGGCGGACCACAAATTCTATCTGAAAATTTCTATGGTAGACCTTTGGTGCGGCCCATCCTAAAAATGTATCAGGTTGAATTTTGGGCCATGATGCTAAAAATGAGGGATACATCTAATGGACGGGTTGGATGACACTCACACATCACGGTGGGCCCCTCACAGCTGGGTAATTATCATGCTTTTGAACCAATGTGATCATTCCCAATTTATTTTATGTTATGGACTTGAAAATGATATAGTAAAGAGTGTTTCCTATCATATTATGATAGAGACAGCTTGCATCGTTCATGTGGCAGTGTAAATAATGGATCAGGAACGTCCATTAGTGGAGCCCACCATAGATGGACCATGGTTAGAAATACACTCAAAACAATGTCCTATACTTTCGATTGGTTCAATATCCATTTGATGGTAAAAGGCCAAAACAGTTAATGATTGATATACAAGGGCCTGAAGTAAGAGAAATGGACGACTAGGATAGTAAGTTAAGTGATCCACTCTCGCAATGGCATATTTGCTGTATTTTTATAAGAAAAATAGATTTTAAATATAAATGGTTGAGATTTTCAAAATGTACCTAATTAATATAGAATTTACATTCCATCAACTTTTTTCCAGAAAGATTCTTAATAAGCTACCTCATTGTCTGAATAATTATACATCTTCCCACTACCTTCTTAGTTATTACATTTCTTTAAAATTGTCTTATGACCAAATGCCAAATGGGTGGTCGTCAGGTAGGCCTGATTATAATATTTATGTGAAATCTATTGTGATAACTAGGTGCTTCACCCCATGTTAAGACCAATGCAAAAAAATAAAAATAAAAAATCATCGCCATCTATAATTCAGATGGACCAAATAACTTGAAACAATGCAAAGGGCAACATTCACCCTTCAAACTATTTTCCTTGGTGTGACCCACTTAAATTATAGATCGGCCTGATTTTGGGCCCCAATCCTGAATTTTTAATGGCAAGAGTGGATTTCATAAAATTATCATGGTAGGCTAAAATTCAAGGGTGGACGTTTCTCTCCCAACTATTTTCTTTGGTATGGACTACCAAAATCACAAGTGAACCTGAATTTTTGGCCTTAGGCCTAATATGGTATTACACTATCTAATGGTTGGAGTGGATTGTACATACATCACGGTGGGTCCTACCAAAAATCAAGGGTGGGTGAAGAACATAGAGATTTTATCTTTAAAAAATTAAAATTTACCCTTTATGTATTATGGAGTCCACGGTAAGATCTACTCTGACCATTAGATATATAATCCCACGTTAGGTTGAGAGCAAATAGAAAACCAAGCTAACCAATGATTTAGGTAAGCCGCACCCAAGTAAATAGTTGGGAAAGAGAAAATCCATCTTTGATTTTTAAAAGGTCCACTGTGATGATTATATGAAATGCGCTCCAACTATCAAATGCAACACTAAAATGTAGGCCCGAGTCCTAAAAATCAGGCTCATCTACGATTTAAGTGGGTTGTAGCAAGGGAAACAATTTGGTGGGTGAGCATTTCTTGTACATTCCAGTTTTGTGTGGTTCCATGAATCGTGGATGGGGTTAATCTTAGGTTTTTTGGGCGCAACATGGAGTGGAACACTTAGTAGTCAAAATGGATTTCAAGAAAGCATCATGATGGGGCATACACGACTCATTTGTTGGCACGACAACCATTAGAAAATCAAACAGAATATATTTGAATAATAATTAATTAAATTAATGAGGCAACTTATTTAAATGTTTTGGAAAAAAGTACCAAAATGTAAATTCTATATTAATTAGTTAGTTTTTATATTTTTTTAAATACTTTATTTTTTAAAAATAAATAAATATATCATATATGGGAAAACTTTCTTAAAAGTACTCATGTAGATTATTGGTAAGAGAGTTTTTTTTTTTTTTTTTTTCAATAAGAACTTGGGCTCCAAATGATGGGTTTTTTTGACCCGTCGTCGACCGGTCGTGAGCCTCGCTCGACTGGTCGAAGGCTGTGGTCGACCAGTCGTGGAAGACGAGTCGTGGCACGACTCAAAGTCCAGGGACTGTGGACTATTTTTCTTCGGGGTGCTCGACCAGTCGAAGGAGGTGCTCGACCGGTCGAAGGTGGCTCTCGACCAGTCGTAGACTCGGTTCGACCAGTCGAGGTTAAGCAGAATCGTTCCACAATTTTGCGCGGATTTCATGTCGCAAGTCCTTTCTCAACTGGGATGCGGAAAGGAGTTTCCTAAAACTATAAATAGGAGTTCCTAGGATTTTCTAGGTATAACAAGAAGGTTTCCTAAAGCTTTACAAGGGATTTGCTAAAAGGTTTAGGGCTATCAAAGGTGAGAGAGAGAGGAAAAGAGAGAGAGAAAGCTTATAGAAGGGAGGTTCTACTCGTGGAGGTTATCTACTGTACAATCTATATCTCAGCGCTTCTATGTCCTCGTAATCGGTGAGATCTTTCCGTTTTCTTTTGTTTCTCTCATTGTTTATCCACTCTTGTGTGAGTGAAGAAGTTTGTAACGTTCTACTTCATAGTGAATTGTTGATCTGGACGAGGTCCCGTGGTTTTTACCTCTTTGAGGGTTTTCCAAGTAAAAATCTCTTGTGTGGTGTGTGATTAATGCATTGATTATTTTCATTGCTTTATTATCCATAATTCTGGTTTGTTCTGGAGGGCTAGATCCTAAGGTTTTATGCAAGGCCCTCAACAAAGTGGTATCAGAGCTAAGTTCATTGAACGGGTAGGATCGATTTTGAATTATGGAAGGTGGCTCATCAAGGATGATCAGCCTCAATGGTTCTAACTGGACCATATGGAAGGCTAAGATGGAGGACTTGTTTTACTGCAAGGACCTATATTCTCCAATTTTAGGCATATCAGCAAAATCCAAGGATACGACTGATGATGATTGGAAGAAGATGGACCGGAAGGCTGTGGGGTTTATCAGATAATGGTTGGATGATTCTGTGTTCCACCATGTGTCTACAGAAACCTCAGCCGCTAGCCTATGGCTGAAATTACAAGGGCTGTATGAGAGGAAGACAGCCGGTAATAAGATTTTTCTGATATAGCGACTGATGAATCTCAAGTTCAAAGATGGTGGTTCTGTGGTTGAGCACATGAATGAGGTCAGCAATATAGTGAACCAACTCACCTCTATGAAGATGGTCCTGGATGATAAATTGCAGGCTTTACTATTGCTTAGTTCATTGCCTGACAGTTGGGAGACATTGGTGGTGTCTCTAAGTAACTTCGCGCCAGACGGAAAGATATCCATGGAACAGGTAACTAGCTGTCTCTTCAATGAAGAGACAAGGAGGAAGTCTCAGGGGTCTACTCAGCAAAAGGCTCTTGTGACACAGGAATGAGGGAGAGGAAAGAATAGGAAGGGCGGGAAGGCCCGAGATAAATCAAGAGGCAAATCGAGTAACAGAAAGGATTTTGATTGATGAAATTGTGGCAAAAAGGGTCACTACAAGCATGAATGTCGTGGAAAGAAGAACGATAAAAAAGGAAAAGGGAAGGAAGATGAATCAAATTCCACTGCGGTCGCTTCAGATGGCGACGTTGTAGTTATTCTTTCTGCAGATCATGATGTATGTCTCACGGCTACGAGTCAGGACACCGACTGGGTGATAGACTCGGGAGCTTCTTTTCATGCGACTCCACATAGGAACTTTTTCACAAGCTACAAGTCAGGTGACTATGGGACTGTGAAGATGAAAAATTCTAGCGTATCAAAAATCGTGGGAGTCGGTGATATTTGTGTGAAAACCGATGTGGGCTGCACATTGGTTCTCAGGGATGTGAGGCATATCCCAGACCTTCGCCTCAACTTGATGTCGACGGGAAGGTTGAATGATGATGGCTATGAAAGCCGGTTTGCTGGTGGGCGATGGAAGCTCATCAAAGGTTCATTAATCATGGCTAGAGGAAAGAAGTGTTGCACCCTTTACAAGGCAAGTGTCAGTATGTACAAGGGTGAGTTGAACGCAGCGGAAGATTCAGCTATTGACATGTGGCACAGGCGTCTAGGCCACATGAGTGAAAAAGGGCTTCAGGTACTAGCAAAGAAGTAGCTCCTTCCAGACGGGACAAGTACACCTCTCAAAACCTGTCTTGATTGTTTATCAAGGAAACAACATAGAGTTTCATTTGTTAAAATTGTTTCTCATGTTAATAAAGTGCATGTATTAGATTTGGTTTATTCTGATGTTTGTGGTCTTATGAGGACAAAAACCTTGGGTGGGGCATTGTATTTTGTTACTTTTATAGATGATGCATCTAGGAGGGTTTGGATTTATGCTTTGAAATCCAAGGACGAGGTCTTTGGTGTGTTTAAATTGTTTCATGCTATGGTCGAGAGAGAGACAGGTAGACCATTGAAGTGCATCCGCACTGACAATGGTGGTGAATACATTGGCGACTTTCATGAGTACTGCAAGTCCCTGGGTATACGGCATGAACAGACGGTTCCCAAGACCCCTCAGCATAATGGTGTAGCTGAGCGAATGAATCGCACCATTGTAGAGAGAATCAGATGCATGTTATCTCATGCGAAATTGCCCAAGACGTTCTGGAGAGAAGCAATGCACACGACGGTGTATTTAATAAATAAGTCTCCATCAGCCCCATTGAATAGTACCTGAGAAGGTATGGACTGGACATGACGCATCGTACAGTCATCTCAGGGTGTTTGGATGCAGGGCATCCGTTCACGTACCAAAGGACAAGAGGTCCAAGCTCGATATGAAGATCAGGCAGTGTGTGTTCTTAGGGTACGGTGATAAAAAATTCGGCTACAGATTGTGGGATCCGACCGAGAGGAAGCTCGTCAGGAGCAGAGATGTGGTTTTCTTTGAAGATCAGTGTATAAAAGACATTGGTAAGCCAGAGAAGAACCAGCCTAGTTCAGGTGAGCTAGAGGACGTGGATCCGGTTATTCCTCCCGTGGTGTCTGATGACGGGAGAATACAGCAAGGTGCAGAGGACAAGGGAGTTCCTTTAAAAGATGAACCAGGGGAGCAGCCCCCACTTGATCCACCTGTTGAGCCACAGGTGAGGAGGTCATCTAGAGACAGACAACCGTCCAAGAGGTACTCACAGCATGAGTACATTATGTTAACCGATGGGGGAGAGCCAGAAGATTATTCTGAGGCCCTAGCCGACGAGCATAAGGGAGAGTGGTTAAAAGCTATACAAGAGGAGATGAAATCCTTACATAAGAACCACACCTATGATATGGTGAAATTGCCTAAGGGTAAGAAAGCTCTAAGCAACAAGTGGGTGTTCAGAAAGAAGGTTGAGCAGAAGAATTCACAGACGAGGTTAAAGGCCAGACTTGTGGTGAAAGGTTTTGGTCAGAGGAAAGGTATAGACTTCGAGGAGATATTCTCACCAGTGGTGAAGATGACATCCATACGGGTGTTGCTTGGGTTAGCAACTAGCATGGATCTGGAGATAGAGCAGTTAGATGTTAAAACTGTCTTTTTCCATGGTGACCTGGAAGAAGAGATCTACATGCACCAACCAAAGGGGTTCGAAGTCAAGGGCAAAGAGCATATGGTGTGTAGGCTGAGGAAGAGCTTATATGGGCTGAAACAAGCTTCACGGCAATGGTACAAGAAGTTCAACTCATTTATGTTGAAACATGGGTATGACAGAATAGAGTCGGACCACTATGTGTTCACGCGCAAGTTCTCAGATGGTGATTTCTTAGTTCTACTCTTATATGTTGATGACATGCTCATCATGGGAAAAGACATCAAGAAGATCGACATGCTGAAACAGGAGTTGGGCAAGTCTTTTGCGATGAAAGACTTGGGCCCGGTTAGACAGATACTAGGAATGGAGATAACCCGTGAAAGAAGCAGCAGAAAGCTCTTGCTGTCACAAGAGCAGTATATTGAGAAAGTCCTAGAGCGGTTCAATATGAATGCAGCGAAGTCGGTCAGCACTCCACTAGATGGTCACTTCAGATTGAGCGACAGGCAGTGTCCCAAGATGAAGGCAGAGGTGGAAGAGATGCAGAAGATACCTTACGTGTCATCGGTGGAAAGTTGTTGCGCAGCACGCCAACAACCCAGTGAGCCTAGATCTAATCTCAGGCCTCACCCACAAACGATAAACAGGAAGAAATATACACTAGAAACAGATCAAAGCAATCCAAAACAAACCACAAGACAAGATATACGTGGAAAAACCCCAATCTAGGGTAAAAAACCACGAATGCAAACTTCCACTATGAAGAACGAAGATTACAAGGCAATATACTAACCTCTCCCTTGAAAGTACAGAGAAAATCCCTTGCCCACACCTTAGAAATATTTTCCAATATTCACCTTAACCCTAGAATAGCCCTAGGGACCCCAATTTATAGTTTTGGCAACTTTCCTTTCCGCATCCCAGTTGCGAAAGGACTTGCGACACGAAATCCGCGAAACTCTTTTCTGCATCCCAGTTGCGAAAGGACTTACGACACAAAATCCGCGCATGTGGCTCCACTTCTCAACAATCTCCCACTTGGAGACACATCGTCATAAACCTTTGTCTTCTTCATCCAGAGTGCACCACCTCTCCGTCTTCAAGCCTGAAGACCAATCAAAGCTGAACAGATCTTCAGCTTCTCTCGTGTGACCGCCTTGGTCAACATATCCGTAGGATTCTCAGTTGTATGAATCTTCTCCAGAGCAATCAATCCATCTTCCAGTAATGAACGTATGAAGTGATATCTGATGGTAATATGCTTGGTCCTTGAATGAAAGGCTGAATTCTTGGCCAAGTGTATTGCACTCTAACTGTCACTGTATAGTTTGCAATCTGCTTGCTTCTTACCCAACTCTTCCATGAAACCTTGCATCCACACCATCTCCTTACATGCTTTTGTAGCCACAACATATTTTGCTTTTGTCGTACTGATAGATACTATCTTCTGTAACTGAGAGGCCCAACTGACTACAGCACTACCCAGAGTAAAGACATAACCTGTAGTGCTTCTCCTACTGTTAATATCTCCTGTCAAATCTGAATCCACATAGCCTTGTAGCTTGATTTCTGATCCACCATAGCACAACCCTACATTCTTAGTACCTACCAAATATCTAAGGATCCACTTCACAGCTTCTCAATGTTCCTTCCCGGGGTTGTTCATGAACCTGCTAACAACTCTCACTACTTGAGCAATGTCTGTCCTCATGCTCACCGTAGCATACATGAGACTCCCAATAGTTGACGCATATGGGACTTTAGCCATGTAGTCCTGTTCCTCCTGCGTCTTTACCCATTGCTCCTTAGATAGTTTGAAGTGGTTGGCTAATGGAGTGCTAACCGGCTTAGCACCTCGTATATTGAATCGGTCAAGTACCTTAGATATGTACTCTGCCTATGACAAAACTAGTTTCTTGTTTTCCCTGTCATGCTTTATCCTCATGCCTAGGATTTATTTTGCAGCTCCTAAATCCTTCATGGCAAATTCTCTAAACAGTTGTCTTTTGAGATCTGAGATGTCCTTCATGCTTGAACCGGCCACAAGTATATCATCAACATACAGAAGAAGAATGATATATGACGTATCAAACTTCTTCAAGTAACAACAGTGGTCTGCATGACATCTCCTAAAGCCGTTTCCCGACATGAAACTGTCGAACTTCTTGTACCACTGCCTCGGGGCCTGCTTCAGGCTATATAAACTCCTATTCAGTCTGCACACCTTGTTCTCCTTTCCTGGTGCCACGTATCCTGTCGGCTGATGCATATATATCTCTTCTTCAAGGTCCCCATGAAGAAAGGTTGTCTTAACATCTAGCTGCTCTAAATGTAAGTCCTCTGTAGCCACTATACTCAAGACCATGCGAATCGTAGACATTTTCACCACAGGTGAAAATATTTCAGTGAAATCGATACCTGCCTTTTGTTGAAACCCTTTCACAACCAGTCTAGCCTTGTACCGTTTCGAACCATCGTGCTCCTCCTTCAATCTGTAAACTCACTTATTATAAAGAGTTTTCTTACCCTTAGGTAGAGTGACTAACTCTCATGTACGATTAGATTCAAGAGAGTCCATCTCCTCATCCATGGCCTGCTCCCACTTAACCCGTGTATCTGACTGTAATGCCTCTTTAAAACACTCTGGCTCACCATTATCTGTCAGCAATAGATAATATAAGGAGGGTAAATATCGGACCGTGAGTCTCCTCTCCTGAGTAGACCTCCTCACAACCGGTGTATGTGGCTCTCCCTCATAATGCTCCTGTGCATGATCATCCTGTAACGTTGTAACACCCGTGTCCAGTAACTCTTCCAACTCTAAGAATTCCTTTTCTTCAGCCTTATTTTCCTGCACACTGTCCTTATGCATAACTTTTTTAATATTGAAGACTACGTCCTTGCTTCTGATGATTTTTCTGTTTTATGCATCCTAAAACCTGTAGCTAAAATTATGTTGCTCGTATCCTATAAATGTGCACCTCCTGGACTTCGCATCCAGCTTGTTTCTGTGCTCTGCATTAATGTGAACATATGAAGTGCAACTGAACACTCTGAGATGTGCAATGTTCACTTCTTTCCCAGTCCACACTTCTTCTGGTAGCCCACCATCCAATGGTGCTGAGGGACTTCTATTAATGAAATATACAGCGGTATTCACAGCATCTGCCCAAAATGTCTTGGGCAACCCTGCATGTAACTTCATGCTCCTGGCGCGCTCAATGATGGTCCTATTAATGCGCTCAGCCACACCATTCTGTTGCGGTGTACCTGGAATCATTTTTTTATGTTTGATTCCACTTGCTGCACAATACTCCTCAAACCTCTTGTAACAATACTCTCCCCCATTAGCAGATCTGAGACATTTTACTGTTTTACCTGTCTCATTTTCTACCATTACATTTCACTTCTTAAATACATCATATACATCAGATTTGTGTTTTAAGAAATAAATCCACAATTTTCTACTAGCATCATCAATAAAGGAAACAAAATAACGTGAGCCACCAAGAGATGATACATGTGCCGGTCCCCACACATCAGTGTGTACAAGCTCCAACAGATGCGTCTTTGGAGTGCGTCCCGTCTTTTTGAAACTTACCCTCTTCTGCTTGCCATACACGCAGTCCTCACAAAATTCCAAGTTAATAGACTTCAGCCCTAGTAGTTTCCCTTTTGAAAATAGCACTTTCATCCCTTTCTCACTCATATGTCCCAACCTCTGATGTCATAACTGCCCATTCACTCCAGTTGATGCGACTGCGAGTGAACTATACGATCCTGAAGTCACGTACAAAGTACCTTCTTTCTTACCTCGAGATATCACCAAGACACCTTTTGTGATATTCCAGGAATCACTGGTGAATGTCGTCACATAACCGGTATCGGCTAACTGCCTTACTGAGATCAAATTCCTTCTCAAATTCATTACATGTCTGACATCTTTCAATTTCAACGTTGTTCCATCTTTCTGAATTATATGAACGTCTCCCTTTCCAACAATACTGCACTGCTCATCATCACCCAGGTAGACTCTCCCGAAGTCACATGATACATAGTTACGCAGAACTTCCTTACATGAAGTGGCATGAAACGAAGCACCCGAGTTTATAACCCAAGACTCATTTCTCACATCAAGAGACGAGATCAACGCCTCTGTGCTACTCTCCTCAGATAGATTCACTGAATCTTTTCCGCCTTGAGAGCTTCCTTCTTGTTTCTTAAGCGCTCTGCAATCACGTTTCATGTGCCCCTTCTTGCCGCAATGCCAACACCCATCTTTGTTTTTCGATCCCTTGGACTTCTTCCTCAACTTAGAACACCCGTGTTTATTGTCTCCTTTGTTCAGCGATCTTTCTCTTCCTTCAACGTTTAGAGCATTCTCTGAATCCCCTGCAACTCCTGATGCCTTTCTTATAGATTCTTCGCTGAGAATTAGACCGGCCACATCATCAAATTTCAGCTTTGTCGACCCTGAAGAATTGCTCACAACAATCACCAAACCATCCCATCTGTCTGGCAAACTGGATAAGATCAATAACGCTCTGACCTCATCCTAAAAAATAATGCCAACGGATTCCAACTGGCTCGTGACTATATTGAACTCGTTTAGATGTTCAGCCACGCTCCCACCATCTGACATCTTCATGTTGAATAGTTGTTTCATAAGATGAACCTAATTGGATGCTGAGGGTTTTTCATACATGGTGGCTAGGGCTTCCATTAATTCTTTTGTCATTTTTACCTTAGATATATTGAAGGCGACGCTCTTAGACAAAGAGAGTCGGATCGTTCCTAAAGCCTTCCTCTCTACAGTAAAAACCATTCATCATCTGTCATCTTTTCTGGTTTTTTCTCTTTTTCTCCTAGAGGAATATAAAGGTCCTTCTGATACAGATAATCTTCTATCTGCATCTTCCAGAAGACAAAGTTTGAACCATCAAACTTCTCAATTCTAGTTTTCCCTTCTTCCGTCATCGCTCTCAATAGAACTAAACCAATAGCTTTGATACCAGTTGTTGTGCAGCACGCCAACAACGTAGTGAGCCTAGATCCAATCTCAGGCCTCACCCACAAACGATAAACATGAAGAAATATAAACTAGAAACAGATCAAAGCAATCCAAAACAAACCACAAGACAAGATATACGTGGAAAAACCCCAATCTATGGTAAAAAACCACGAATGCAAACTTCCACTATGAAGAACGAAGATTACAAGGCAATATACTAACCTCTCCCTTGGAAGTACAGAGAAAATCCATTACCCACATCTTAGAAATATTTCTCAATATTCACATTAACCCTAGAATAGCCCTAGGGACCCCAATTTATAGTTTTGGCAACTTCCCTTTCCCCATCCTAGTTGCGAAAGGACTTGCGACACGAAATCCGCGAAACTCCTTTCCGCATCCCAGTTGCGAAAGAACTTGCGACACGAAATCCGCGCATGTGGCTCCACTTCTCAACAGAAGTTTGATGTATGCTATGGTGTGTACACGCCCAGATATAGCATATGCGGTTGGTGTTGTCAGCTGGTATCTTGCCAATCCTGGCTAAGAGCATCGGGCAGCGGTGAAATGGATACTACGGTATCTAAGAAGCTCATCCAGGTTGAGCCTATGTTATGGTGATGGTAAACTTGTGTTAGATGACTACACAAATACAGATATGGCAGGTGACATAGACTCCAATAAGTCTACATCGGGGTTCATGTTCACGTTTGCAGGGGGAGCGGTTTCCTGGCAGAGCAAGATACAGAAGGTCGTAGCATTGTCGACGACAGAGGCCGAGTACATTGTAGTCACAGAGGCATGTAAAAAGATGTTTTGGATGAAGAGGTTCCTACAGGAACTTAGCTTGAAGCAGGAAGAGCACGTGGTCTATTGCGATAGTCAGAGTGCTATACACTTGAGCAAGAATCCAAGTCAGCATTCCAAGTCAAAGCACATAGAGATTTGGTATCACTGGATCAGGGATACTTTGGAACAGAAGGTGTTACAGCTTGAGAAGGTCCACACGGACGATAATGGGTCAGACATGATGACCAAGGCTTTGCTCAAGGGCAAGTTTGAGGTTTGTAGAAACCTAGTTGGCTTGAAGAAGGTGGATCCCTCCTGGGTCAAAAGGGAGGAGATTTGATGGATTTTTTTAACCCATCGTCGACCAGTCGTGAGCCTCGCTCGACCGATCGAAGGCTGTGGTCGACCAGTCGTGGAAGACAAGTCGTGGCACGACTCAAAGTCCAGCGACTGTGGACTATTTTTCTCTGGGGTGCTTGACCAGTCGAAGGAGGTACTCGACCGGTCGAAGGTGGCTCTCGACCAGTCGTAGACTCGGTTCGACCAGTCGAGGTTACGCAGATTCGTTCCGCGATTTTGCGTGGATTTCGTGTCGCAAGTCCTTTCGCAACTGGGATGCGGAAGGGAGTTTCCTAAAACTATAAAATAGGAGTTCCTAGGGCTTTCTAGGTATAACAAGAGGGTTTCCTAAAGCTTTACAAGGGATTTTCTAAAGGGTTTAGGGCTATCAAAGGTGAGAGAGAGAAAAAAAGAGAGAGAGGAAGCTTATAGAAGGGAAGTTCTGCTCATGGAGGTTATCTACTGTGCAATCTATATCTCAGCGCTTCTATGTCCTCATAATCAGTGAGATCTCTCCGTTTTCTTTTGTTTCTCTCATTGTTTATCCACTCTTGCGTGAGTGAAGAAGTTTATAACGTTCTACTTTATAGTGGATTGTTGATCTGAACGAGGTCCCGTGGTTTTTACCTCTTTGAGGGTTTTCCATGTAAAAATATCTTGTGTGGTGTATGATTGATGCATTGATTATTTGCATTGCTTTATTATCCATAATTCTGGTTTGTTCTGGAGGGCTAGATCCTAAGGTTTTGTGCAAGGCCCCCAACACCAAACGGTTCGCACAAGATGAGGGCTAGCTGTAAAGTTGTTTAGGCACTTTAGTAGGCGTACTTTGCACTTCATATCTACCTATTGATACTTGGGTTAGACTCATTTGAGCCATAGTATAGTTAGGAAGTAAGCCAAGGTCTAGCAAGATGTTTAATCCACTAGTGTTTAAGGTTCCCACTAATATTTAAAGTTTTAGATATAGTGTTGGTTAAGTGTGCTTAACACAGTCTTATATGTGGAATTAGTACTGCACGTGGGAGAAGTTGGGTTGAGTAGGATTTAATTAGGTGATAGTTATATGTGTTGCTTTGCAATAATGACTTTTTACCATTGTTTAATTGCCTTCGTATCAAAAAAGAAATAACTGCCACAAGACAGAACATCTTTTGATAACACAGATGACTGGTATATGTGACTATTTATGTGGATGTCTTGAAGAGTCACAAGAGTATCTCTCTAAAAAAGACAACATGTGGCTGTACAAGTTCTTATATATCTTAGATATAATGGTTTAGGAAAAAAAAAAAAAAATCCTATATCAAGTCATTCTTAACCTAGTATTTTCATCTCTGCCTTCTTTCACTTATCCTTTTGAAAATTAATTAAGAGGCATATCATAGTGAACTTTAAAAATTCCATTCAATACTTAGGGGTGTAAACCTTTGTGTTGAATTATATATTTATAAGATCATTATATCTTGAAGACAATTTATTATTATTATTATTATTATTATTATTATTATTTATTTTTTTTACGCTTGTTAGAATATCTAGAAAAGGAGAGCAAATCTATTTTGAAAGATTGACTATTCAAATAAAAGACATAAACTCATAAGTCTAATATTTTTTATCCCAACTTCCTTTATCTCTTCAAATGTGTACTTCTTCTTTTGCTAGCAATATTTACATGTGAAATCAGGATATATAATTGCTCCTGATTCCTTGTTCAGTGACGCAAATGATTTACTTAGGATTGCTCAATCCACCTGCCACTCTCTAATTTTTAAACCTGTATATTATATGGTATTTATATGGTATTTCTTTATGCCCCACAAGCATCTAAATATGTTACAAAGCAGATGAGCCCATTTGTGGGATCATGTTACATAGGGCTGCAACTTGGGTTCAGGTATTGACCCAACCTAAATTGGGTTGGGTTCAGGTTGAGCAAATTCAGATTGGGTAGGTTTGGGTTGAGAATAATTGCATGCATTTGGGTCAGATTGGGTCTGTTCTGGTCAGTTTGGGTCAAGTACAGAGGAACTTGGGTTGGGCATTTGGGTTTGGAATTTGGTTTGTGTCAAGTTGTGGGTTAGGTCCCCTTGAGCTCAGGTTGGGCTTGGGTTGACCCTCAATCTAACCCAACGTGCAAAGATATTCAAGCCTCTGACCAGACCGGTGCAAACATGGTTAAAAGGTCCAGTGACTCATTCAGTCCTGAGTTGAGTCCGGACATGCCTGATTCCTGGCGGGTTTAGTGCTACCGAGTCTGAGTCAACTCGGACGAGTCACACGTACTGATCCGAGTTTTAAAACCATGGTGCTAACTACCTTACAGATAACCCATCCGAAAAACCAGGCTACTGACAGTGTCCGTAATAAGGACGCTGATTGCCTACTGACAGCGAGGTGGCTACTGACAGTATTACGTGGGTCCCACCATGATGTATGTATCCTATCCACAACATCCATCCATTTTTCCATACTATTTTATGTCATGAGACAAAAAATGAGCAGATCAAAATCTCATATGGACCAATACACAGGAAAAAGTGGTGATTAAACACTCACCATTAAAATTTTCTTAGAGGCCACAGAAGTTTTGAATTAGGCTGATATTTATTTTTTCTCTTCATCCAAGTTTGCGTGAGTGAGCTGTGGGAAGTTTTTAATGGTGGGCATTCAATCGCCACTGTTTTCTTGTGGTGTGGTCCACTCAAGATTTTGATCTCCATCAGTTTCGGATCCTGCTCTATAATGATCTGTAAAAATAGATGGATGGCTTGGATAAAACACACACACATATATGGGAAAAGGTTCTATCCGGTCGAGCTCATGAGAACTTCCCATGAGGTCGAGCTGTGTGGGTCCCACCATGATGCGTGTCGAACATCTACCCCATCAGTCAAATGAAACATTCCATGGTGGGCCTAGGGCTTAAAAATCAAGTCAGTCCGTGACTTGTGTGGGCCACACCACATACAAAAGTTGAGAGGGGTTACTTATCATTAAAACATTCATAATCATTTGTTGGGCCTACCAAGATGTGGTTCACAAATCCAGCCCATCCATTATATGTGTCCCACTTGGATGATGGGTCAGACCAAGTTTCAGATGCATCCAAATCTCAGGTGGGCCCCACCAAGTTCTTTTATATGGTTTCGGCATGTCTTTGCATGATTGTAGATAGTATGGCGCACCTGAGTTCCTCATACAGCTGATTTTCGGGATATCCCATAATTTAAAGGGGACCCATCAAATGCACGGTGGTGATGTTCGACACACATCATGGTGGGGCCCACACAGCTCGACCTCATGGGAAGTTCCCATGAGCTCGACAGCATAGAACCTTTTCCCATATATATATATATATATATATATATATATATATATATATATATATACACACCATGTGGGCCCACAGAGAACTGTCAGTAGGGTGGGGCCCACAGAACTTAGTGACGTAACTTCATTAGCAAGTCTCGCTACTCAACTTGTAAGTAGCTAATCCGCCACTCCATCTCAATCTGAGATAAGATACTGTTTTAACTTTAAATAATGAAAGATAATAAAAGCGCAAAAGAGGACGCCAAAAGAAGTTCACACATACGCAACACCAGGTTTGATAAACGGTCACGATTCCTTCCCTCTCAATACCAGAGAAGTAGTACAAGATAATTAAGTTAGGGTTTGGACATGGCCACTCCCTTTACAACTGTTACAGGACATGTCGCATTTGTTACAACATAGTTGCTAACACTCCCCAGCAAAACCCTGCATAAAACAAGGACCCCATTTTAGTTATTTAAAAAAAAATTAAAAAAAATTAAAAAATTAAAAAATTAAAAAAGAGAAGAAGAAGAAGAGAGGCCCACAAGATATGTGTAGGTTAAGAACGTCACATGAAAAGTGTTGGTTAGCAAACGTATACGCATGAAAGGCATGATCATGTACATGGCATGTCTTATCTTTCATTCCATCTCATGTATGTGGGATATATAGCCGTGCATAAGGGACCCACTTGCTTGTATCTCTAAGTTCAGTGGGCCCCACCGTGGTATCTGTGTTATGTCCAATATTGTCCACCCTTAGGACATTTTCTCATAAATCATGCATATTCAAAAGTAAAAGTGGGATATGTCATAAGAAACAATGGGGACTGAATTCTCTCCATTAAAATCTTCTTTGGCCACCAAAGATTCTGAACTGGATGAAATTTGAGTTTTTTAACTTCACCCGGTGAGAAATATCACTTTACGAACGGATTAGATGACACATAAATATTATAGCAGGCCTTAGAGAGGTTTTGATGGTGAATCCGGATCTTCTACTTGCCACAAGCAAGAAAATCCTGCTTTCCTGCATCGAGATAGGTCCGCATCATTACCGTTGTAAGCACGGCTGCATTATATGCTGTGTGTGATGATATGGTCCAATTAAATTACAACAAGCAGGATTTTTCTTATTGTGGCAAGCAGAGGATCTGGATTCTTCCATAGTGGGTGTTTCCATCAACACTAATTCTATTGTGTGGCCCACTTAGACATTTTGTATCTACTGTGATGAGCGAACAGCACAGAGTAGATATAGCACAAATGTGGGTTCACTAAACTTAGGGCTACCGGTGATTCCTATTAAGTTACGGTTATAGGAAATTCACATATATAAATAAGGTTGGTCATACCATGAAGATCACCTAGCATGAAAATCAAGTCTATCTATTCTTAGGTAGACTACACCCGTTTGCTCAGTCAAATTTCATTTATTTTGCCAGTGTGGCCCACCTAGTGGGTTAACCAATCGTGTTCGTTGTGCACGGCAATCTTCATGGTGTGGCCCATGTTTTGCAACACCCAAATGGGACGTATGCCATACATGATATGTTTGTGATCATTCACCAATAGAATACACACACACACACCATATATTTAGTGTATTACCTTTTGATCACACCCAAACCTCTGCTCCCAAGCACAAGCGAGTCTAGCTTAAGGTCTTCAACAGCATCACAAATCTTATCCCTTGGATCACCCCAATATATCTTGGACACCACCTTCACCTGTTCCAACACCATCAATTTAAATGTTTTGGGACCAAAATGATTCATGTGGGCCACCCACCAAAGCAAGTCAATGGTTTGCATTCTACCCAAATACTTTTTTCTCTGGAGAAATAGTCTAAAGTAGCAAAGTCTAGATGATATGCATGCATCTAGAAATTACTGAAAAGTTGCATACAAGCATCAAGTAATTCAAAATAATTATCCAAGTTGTGTATTAAATCTATGTCTATGTTCATTTATGTGTATCAGCTTCGACGTTTCATGAACCAAAACCTACTTTAATTTTGTATCCTGACTGATAGATTGCTGGACATTTACTGGACGGTCAAAATTGAAAAACGAAAAAATAAGTGCCCACGAATTAGGGTTAGGATTGTCCACACAATAAGTTAATATATCGTACATGTACCATTTTAGTGCCTTTGTATCCAGCGTCACATGGTATAATGTAACTTTTCTTCTCTCTCTCAAACTCTAGGTTCCCTCTCCCTGATTTTGCTCAAGTTACTACGTAGCTACTGATCAGAAGGTCCAAAGAACTAGTTGGATATAAACCCACCTTTAGTTTTGTGTATGATCCACCATTGATTTCACAGGCCAAAGACTAGGGTTAGATTTTACTCGCAAAAAACAGTATCTAATGACTTGTTTAATGTTTATAGTACTATGAGGGAATAGTGCAATAAAAGCTGTGGGGTCTATTATCATGACGATATGAAAATCACTTTATATATCTATTACAATATTTTATATTAAAACGTGTATTTGAAAATAAAATAGGTCTAAAACTCAAGTAAGCCACAACACTGAAAAAATTGGTAATGGATCACCTACAGTAATAATTAATTATTTACCAAGATTTACATGTATTATGGAAAATGAAACATGCCATAAGAGTAATGGGTGAGCTACAATATTTAGATTTTAGATAGCGTAGGTATAATTACAGGTGCCTTTAATTTACATGTTATTGTAGGTATAGTTCGCTCACCTATCATGCAGTGTTTCATTTGTATCTTATAAAGGCTTTTTTTATGGAATTATCATTTGGTAACTCACTAATTGTTGATTTTAGATAGTCTCTTGTTGAAGAGAAGATTCAACGGGTAACGAAAGTTCAACTTACATCTTGCCCCGGTGGTGGACTCTCAGGAGTTTCAACACCCAGTCAAGGATTCGAGTATCCATGGGTGGTGAAATCCCACTACCCCGTGAGTGTGTAGGGGTGCAAAAAACATGAAGAAGACGAAGAAGAAGTTCAACTTACATCTTCTACCTAAAGATGTATGTGCGGGGAATAGTGGCAAAGTTAATCTTCCCTGTTTTCTTTATATATATTTTAAGTTGGGAGGCATGGTCACCTACGCACCTGTGCACATGTGCATCTTTGCACACGTATCATGGGCCCAAATTCGAATGTTCCATGTGATGCGCCACCCCATGAAACTCCTAGTGACCAATTTTCACCCTAATCTAAAATTATGGTGGGCCATATCAAAGAAAGATGCAATTTAAGGGAGAAAGCTATTTTCTTTTGCCATGGCCCACCAAAGTTTTAGATCAAAGTAAAAGTTGGGGCCTGAGGGTTTCATGGGTTCTGCATCACGTGGACCGTTCAAATTTTGGGCTCACATCACATGTGATGAGTTCTCAAAACGTTCTCACGAGAACCGGTGCACAACTGAGCATTGGGCTAAAGCGGGTATTTAAGGTGAGTATTAAGAGTAGAAGATACTTATATACAGCTATACATGGGCATAGAATAGCTAATTAGATAGTTACGCATGGTATTTAAATGGGTTCATGCATGAAGATCTCACATCCATCACTACATATGCTCCTTCCCATTCACATAATAATTTCTTCAAAATGTTATCCATAATTCTACATTGAAAAATCACCTTCACCGGCTCAACTGCCTTACAGTATCCCATTACGACATCCCAGGCGTGCAAAAGGTGGGCCCCACAATGACCATCATCTGGAATGAATATTAGGCCATCAACATATAGAGGGGGCTATACGTGCATATTGGATCACACGTTGCTCATCCATCGATGCCATAGCCTGATTTTCGCACCAGATGATCTTCATGGTGGGGCCCACCTCTTGCACGGCTCAGATTATCTGTTTGGTGACTTTCTTTTTCTTTTTTCTTTTTTTTTTTTGAAGGAGGGAAAAGGAAAAATACCCCTTTTGTCCTGGAAACTGTATCTAGAACATCTAGAACCTCATCATCAGGTGTCAGCCCATATTGCTTGGATATATTCATTTCTTTAAACTCTTCCAGAGGAATTAAAGCTGAAAAGGAATAAAATAATATTAAAATGAGAATTAGGCCAGATAATTAAAAGAGTCCGTTTTACCTCTTTCGCGACTGAGAAGCCAGCATGTGTCGCAGCCCATTGGGACCACATGAAGAGTTTTTCGATGATCGGAACCGTCCATATTTTTTAATCTATGCTATATGGGAAACCCTATGAAAATTTTCCCGAACGGACGATCTTGACCATCAATATCAGCAGATAAATTTAAAACGATGAAAATATAATTTTCAATGGTTCGCATTCAAGTCTCAAAATACAAAGGCTAGGATCATGAACGAAGGTTGCAAAGATGATATGGACGGTTGATATTATCTAACTATGTATTATGTCAGTATGTAGAACCCGGCGGCTGCTAGCTGGCGACACACGGTGGATAGTTAGTCGCGACGAGGGCAAAACGAACACTAGTTAAAATGATATTAGTACGGAAACGGATTGGCTACTCCCCCTGACACCAGCCCCGGAGCTGATGGTCGGTGCTCTGTGGGCCCCACCATGATGTATGTGTTTCATCCATTCCGTTCATCCATTTTTAAATATCATTTTATGTCTTTATACAAAAAATGGGAGGGATATAAATCTCAAGTGGATCACACCACAGGAAAAAAATAGTGATTGGATATCCATCATTTAAATCCTCCTAAGGCCCGATGTACTTTTTATTTGACATCCAATCCGTTGATTAGGTCATAAAAACCCAGATGATGGGATAAAACAAAGATCAACTTGATCCAATACTTTTATGGCCCCCAAAAAGTTTTTAACGGTCGAAGTTCACTAAACACTGTTTCCTGTAATGTGGTCCACTTGAGACTGGGATATACCTCGTTTTTTTTGTATTGCCATAAATTGATCTACAAAAATAGATGGACGGAATGGATGAAATACATACATCATGGTGGGCCCACAGAGCACCGACCACCAGCTCCGGGGCTGGTGTCAGGGGGAGTAGCCAATCCGTTTCCTATTAGTACATACCAAAATAGAAAATAAATAATAAATAAATAAAGCCCAAGAAATGGAATTTAAAGAATTAAAAGGGGTATACGTGATCCTGTCTCTTCCCATAACTTCTTTTGTGCATGGTCCGATTTGCCAGACTGCACGTGGATTAGGACGATGCGATCTCCACCGTCCACCAGATTGTCGACGGTCCACTTGAGCGCCGATTTGCTGCTTGGTGAGTAGTCCATCGCAATCCCAACCGTCCGATTGCTTCCCATCTCTCTCTCTCTCTCTCTCTCTCTCTCTCAAGCGAGAATGAATTTTCTGTTGGGATTTTTTGGGTTTAAAAGGCAGACCTCGGCTCCTCTACAACGTGTGTGGAGTACGACTTATTCTTCAACGCAGTGTGTGGGGCCCATCGTGATGTAGGGTCCACATCCAATCCGTCCATAAAATGAAACCCTGAAAGTTAACCTAGAATCCATTAAGATCAGCCTGATTGAAAACATGGGTTGGTCCAGCCATGAGATGGGGACGCCCATCATTTAAACATTTCAGATTGTGTTAACGGTACATGTTGTTTTTCATGTTCCGTCCAATCCATTAATAAGATGAGATAAGTCTCGAAGAATTAGGAACTGAAAAAATCAGGCCATTAAAAATCTCAAGATGGCCACACCACGTGCTTTTTCTAGAGATTGTAAGTATGATTTTACTTTGTTAGCCCACCCGAGCTTTAATTAGTATCATTTTTTATATATAATGAGAATATTTAGATTCGAAAATGATGAACGGATTGGATTTTATAGATTTATAAAATTGGCCCATACACACGACGTTGTATCTTATGCCCATTCTACAAACGTCATAGAGAAACTGTCTCTGAAATGGTTCGAGAATTTGATACCCGACTGCCATCTTGATGTTTCTTATTCCCCATTAGCTTTCGAAATTGTAAGATACACTGCTTGCATCTTTGTATTTTATACACTTGTTTTTTGTTATGAAATATATGGACAACCTATCTGTAATCCAGACCATTGTTATGTCATAAAATACAATTAATGATATACTATATCAAAATTACACTTGATTATGTGATAATAATACTTCTTTTAATGTCCTAAATTAGGACGGTGAATGGTCCACATTCAACTGAAAATGGTCCTAATATTTACCTCTAGTTCTTACAATCTAGTAGACGTCTAAAAATTCACCATCGACGTTCATAATCAACAGCCCAGCAGTGTGGATTACCAAACCATGATCTTAATTCGTCGAATTGAGAAATCGTGTGTACGTGTAAAAATGCTCACACGTGTCATATAAATCCTCCTTGCTTTATTTATTCCTGAACAATCACATTACTACCGCATTTTTGGTGGGGAGATCTAATCTAGTGCCTCTGCAGGTATGAGAGGAACCATTTGCCTCCGTATCATTTTTGCATACGTGTCATATTTTAAGAAAATCAGAACCGTTCATCCGTCTTATCTATAATGATTGTCCTATGTAATAAGAACCATAGTCTGAAATTCCGAATAATTCAAGTGAATTATTTACCAATATTTAAGATTAACTTAGGAAATGATCACTTTATAAATGATTCATATAGTCTGATTAAATATATTTTTAATTTTATTTAAAATAAAAATGGAAAAATACATGTGATTCATGGTTTGGATGACTAAAATCATATGCCACGTATACGTTATCTAATATGGAGGCATGAATAACTACGTAAACATGGATCCATTGGATCTCTTACCGTTTAGGTGAAGGTATTATTTGAGATTTAGTAGGTCCAATCGCACCTCTCCACGCGCGCTCTTACACGGATCTCACGTGCCATCATGAAATCTATGCAAGACATCCGACCCGTTTATCTAATGGGGCTCACTAACTTCATCATCTGCACAGACTAAGAGGTTGCTAATATTTCTCAGACCATACAATAATGGAACAGATTGAGATCTTGGATAAACGATCTGGACGATACATATATGGTTCAGATCTCCTAGATTCATTCTAAGCTGGCACGTGCCGGTGCGTATATAGGTTTCCATACACGGCCATCAAACCGTACGGTGCTAACATAAGAAAGAAGGTTCTTGAAAACACTGAGGTGGCATGTAATGATGATTACGTGGTTCTCGAACCTCAACAGAGTCTCAAGTCCAAGCGTTGGACCACAAGTTATGGTCCAACTATCAGATAAATTGCATCCTACTAAGTTCATGTGACATCAAATCCTTCCATTAGGTTGGTCCCACCATAAGGGTTGTCTGTTACGAAAATCAGCTCTGTCTGCTGATCAGGTGGCCAAAACATTAGAAAATATTTCTTGTCGTTGATAAAATTAGAAAAAAAAAAATTTGGATGGCTGATATTTATCAATAGTCATCTTCAAGATGTGGTTAACCTATTGAACGGTTTGGATTTTTCATGAAGTTAGTAGAATGTAAGTTATCTTCTAGATGGACTGTAACTTGTGGTCCAACTTGATGGCCTTGAGACCTTCTCTTCTGACCACTTGATTTTCATACACCATGTTCCATCCTCACCGTTGATCTCGGACACGGGCAGAAATCGTACGGATGGGGAATCCTAACCGTCAAATGTGTAGACCGTTTTACCATTTAATAATGACAGTAGCCAATATTCTAATATCCACTTGCGTTTCAACGTCGATGATGATTTGTATCTTTTGATGATTATTATTGTTCTGTGGTCCATTTAATGTGGGCCCACAAATGATACGCGTACGGTGCACCTTGTGACGTTCCTAATTTGGTGGGCCACATGAGAGAGAATTTGAGGTGGGCTCCACCGTCTATTGTGGGGTCCACGTCATGTGGGCATCAGATCCGCCCCGTCCATTAAGTTATTTCTTCTATTTTGGGGTAGGGAGCCAAAAATCATCTCCGTCGAAAAATTAGATGGACCAGAACACACGTAAAAGTTGGGAGGGGATGCCAACCGTTGGAGATACTAAAATGTTTGTGGGGCAGACGGTATCGTTTATATTCAATCCAAACCATTCATCAAAGGTGACCATCTTGGATTAATGGAAAATGCAGAAATCAGGCTATTCCAAAACTTAGGAGGGTATATCGTGATAATTTATATGTTTTAGTCATGATTTTACATATTTCCATATGGTGTAGTCTACTAAGTATTGGATCGGCCTAATTATTTATTTCAACGGTGGAAATGTAGGGCCTAGAACGATGGACGGATGGATATGGTACTCTGATCTTGTAGGCCCCAAGATAGACCGGTAGCAGTAGGTACCTGTGAGCACACCACATATAATAATATATTCTGTGTTCTGTGCACACGGGTTTCCATCAGTTGTATTTTGGGAAATTTACGACTGTGGACCCTACCTTTTATCCAGTGGTTTTTACGATGCAATACAAACTTACCATACGCAGTTGGACCTCCTCGTACTGACACCGAATTTGAGGACGAAAATACCCCCGCCTTCCTCTGGCTGGCGTGCAGAGACGAGCGCTGACGGACGGTCCGGCGTGGGGAACGCAGGTGGGGCCCACTGTGATGTTTGTGAGAAATCATCTCCGTCTAAGTTCATTCACAGGGTTACAAAGACCTGGATGAAGAGGAAAAACAAATTTCATAATGACCCAAAACTTCTGTCACCCCTGAAAGGGTTTCCATGGTAGACGTTCAATTTCTCACTGCCTTTTACAGTGTGGTCCACTTGATAGCCAGATCTATATTATTTTTCACATCAAGCCTTAATACAAGTTCGCCAAATAGATGGACGGTTTGGATATAACACATACCTCATAATGAGACCCACGAAAATTGGTGGGGATTACAAGGAAGAAAAAGAAGAAGGAAAAAAAAAAAAAAAAAAACATGTCAGCGAGTTGGGGTCGACCGGGTCAAAGCTTGGCCTATCGCTACGGATTATAACCGTAACCATAGCTGTAGTGCTATACACTTTTTTCTCTTTTTTATTTTTATTTTTTACATGGAGAACATTTTCCCCTTTACATTTTTCTATAATACATAATTATGTAAATATGTATATATAAGTATATAAAAATATTTTTCTATCTTTTAATTCATTTCTTTGTCTATTTATTTAACAAGCATATCTCCTAAACTAGAATGATTTACTTAACTTACCATATATGATTTTGGGGTAGGAGAAACTAATTTAGCCAACCAACCTATTTATTTTCCAAGATTCCATCGGGTCGATGGTCAAAAATCTATTTCATTCAGCTCGTGATCAATTTCAATCAACATCGATGGTTCGGGTTGGTGCTCAACCCTAACCCAACCCAAGGTTCCTATACTTAAACCTTGACCCAACCCAACCCAATCTTGGGTTGGGAATTCAACCCAAGCCCACCCAAGAGGGCTCGACGGGTTGATTGGGTTGGTCGGGTGTATATGTGCTAATATTTTCGTTATTACATTAGTTTATTATATTTCAATATAGGACTTATTTTTTGTATCTATGATTTTATTAATTATATACGTGATTATTAATTATAAAGAACTTCATTTTTTTCTTTAAAAAATTAAGCTAAAATATAGGATTACTTCTTTAAAAAGTCATGTAGCACAACATGCAATCTATTTGGGAGAGAGAAATACGGCATATCTTGTTAGCGTGAGTCCTTGGAAATGACGTGGACAAATGAGACCCAACATCACTAGTGTACTTTCTACACAAACAATTCACACTCAATTATAATTTATAAGTAACTAATATATTGATCGGGTTCGGGTTGGGTTGGGTTGGGTCGGGCAACCTCAGACCTCAACCCAAGCCCAACCTAAGTTTTATCGAGTTGGTGTTTGTATAGCCCAAGCTTGAGATCGGACCCGATATATCCTACCCGAGCCTAACTCAATGTCGGGTCGGTCGGGTTGAACCCGCCCAACTTTCAGCCGTACATGAAATTGAGCGAGGCAAACATGAAAATGAGCCGTTTTCCATTTTGTCCCGCCGTTTTTCATGCTTGCTCCGCCGATTTTCTAGTTTGCCCCCGATTTTCTAGTTTGCCCCGTCGTTTTTCTTGCTTGCCCTGCCGATTTTCTAGTTTGCGCCGCCGATTTTCTAGTTTGCCCCGCTGTTTTTCTTGCTTGCCCCGCCGATTTTCTAGTTTGCCCCGCCGTTTTTGCCTCGCCGTTTTCTAGTTTGCCCCGCTGTTTTCTAGGCTACGGATATGGCTACGGTTATAATCCGTAGCTATAGATTCTTTTTTCATATTTATTTATTTATTATTATTTTTTTTGCTGTTGTAATCCCACCGCCTTTTGTGGGTCCCATCATGAGGTCTGTGTTATATCCAAACCGTCCATCGATTTGGCGAGCTCATATTAAGCTTAAGACGTAAAATAAGACAGATCTAACTATCAAGTGGTGGGCCCTACAAAATTTTTAACGGTGAAAATCAGTTTTCCCACTGCTCTTTGTGGTGTGGTCCATTTAATCTGGATATGATTTTTTTTTTGGATAATGCTCTGAAATGATCTCTAAATATGGATGAACGTTGTGGATATAATAAATACATAGTTGTGGGGCCATGTAACTTTGATCTCTTTTGAGCCGTTCGTACAACTCTTGGCTGGAGGAGCGTCAACGCTCGTCTTCGAAAGGGAGGGGTATTTTCGTCCTCAAATTCGTTGTCCGTACGCGCAGGTCTAAGTTGCAAACCAAGGTTTGTCTTCTTTCATAAAAACAGCTGGATAAAAGGTGGGGTCCACAATCCTAAATTTCTCTTCCTGTAATGTGGTACACTTGAGATTTGGAGGGGTATTTTCGTCCTGAAATTCCGACTCCGTACGAGGAGGTCCGCTGCTCTAAGTCTAGGAGATATGCTTGTTAAATAAATAGATAAAGAAATGAATTAAAAGATAGAAAAATATTTTTATATACTTATATATACATATTTACATAATTATGTATTAAAGAAAAATGTAAGGGGGAAAACATTCTCCTTGTAAAAAATAAAAATAAATAAAAATAAAAATAAAAAAGAGAAAAAAGTACATAGTACTACAGTTTTGGCTACGGTTATAGTTATAATCCGTAGCGATAGACCCAACTCTGACCCGGTCGACCGGGTCCTATCCCGGTTGACCCCAACTCGCTGGCTACATTTTTTTTTCTTTATTTTTTTTTTTTTTCCTTTTTTTTCCCTATTGTGATTCCCACCAATTTTTGTGGGTCCCATTATGAGGTATGTGTTATATCCAAACCGTCCATCTATTTGGCGAACTCGAATTAAGGCTTGAGGTGAAAAATAAGATAGATCTAACTATCAAGTGAATCACACTGTAAAAGGCAGTGTGAAATTGAACGTCTACCATTGAAACCCTTTCAGGGGTTACGGAAGTTTTGGATCATTATGAAATTTGTTTTTCCTCTTCATCCAGGTCTTTGTGACCCTATGAATGAACTTAGACAAGGAGGATTTCTCACAAACATCACAGTGGGCTCCACCTAAGTTTCTAATGGTTGACGCTCACTCAACACTGTTTCCTGTAATGTGTTACACTTGAGATTTAGATATACCTCACTTTTGGTCTCATAACATAAAATGATCTGGAAAAATATATGGACGACATGGATGAAAAGTATACATTATGTTGGGGTCCACAGACCACCGACCGTCCGCCATTAGCCGTGACAGGGGGAGTACTGAATTCGTTTCCGTCAAAAGGAGGGGTAATTTCGTCCTGAAATTCTGATTTCGTACGAGGAGGTCCAAGTGCGTATGTTCAGTTTGTATTGTTTCAAGAATATCCAACGGATAAAAGGTGGGGTCCACAGTCGTAAATTTCTCGTTGTATTTTATAGATTTAGACTGGAGAAGTCCGGGAGTTCTAGACGCGTGTGCAAAAAAATCCACCACACGTGCCGAGCACGTGTGAATTCAAGTAATCCCAACCCCTGGCACCATCTTGCTGATTATCTGGCCTAAAATGCACTTCGTTCCACCGATCAAGTACATTCGAGGGTGCATGGACGGTCAAGAAGAAAAATACATCAAGGTCCATTAACTGAAAATGGTTTCAAGATGACTGGTCCAGATAAATAGATCACAAATACTTTTTTTTACATCGTCTATCAGGTATAGAACATAACATATCAACGGTCTGGATTTCCGAAAATGGCCTCCAATTTTCAGAACTGGGCCGGACGTGTGAGTGTCCGTCCCAACTCTCGACTAACAGCCCCTTTATTTGGCTATGCTAGCACCACGTATTCGAATTAGGTTTTGAATAATGTGCTCTTGTTTAATGCTTGAGAGTGATGTTGATGAAGAGAGGACATCTGGCTATCAATGGGTCGTGATTGAACACGTACCTGAGATCTGGGCCATTCATCAGGTAAATTTCTGTATGAACATGCGATGGACTAAAAATAATGCTGGTCCGTTGATCAGGAACGTCCAAATTCAATGTACATATGTGACTAACTTGATGAATGATTTTTGGTACATTGCATGTGCACGGTGTGCATTACCTAATGAACGGTCTTGATCAGGCCCACTTATAATTATAACACATCCTCATCCCGATCCAATCCAAACAGGACCCTGTATCACATTAAGGGCTGTCAACGGGTGGGCCTGAGGTGGGCTTCAGCCCAGATTTTGAATAATTCGGCCCTATTTAAAATGTAAATTTTACTAAGCCCGAGCCCCAGCCCATTAAGAGCCTTTATAAATTAATGGGAAATGATCCTGTGCTCTCATACAATTAAATTTATTTATTTATTATTATTTTTTTATGTGTGCTCTCATACAACTGTGAGGTGTAGTACTCTTAGTTGCATTGGTCTACTTGGACAATCCAATTCAGTATGATTCATTGATCTAGATTGTTCATTAGGTCCAGCCCATGTTTCATTAGCTACCAAGCAAATATCATACTGTGGACACTACCATACGGCGGCTGGCGCACGCATTCAATTGCGTCTCGCCGACAGTATGACTTGATTTGATGGGTATGGAGTGGATTTAAAATCGTCCGTTAAAAAGATTAAGAGTCGTCACTGGCTGAAAGAGACCTGGAATTTAGAGGCGGCTAAACCGATAGAATCACTTTGAGTTGAGAATATAAGAATTTCAACCAAGGAGTTGAATATAAGAATCTCAATTTAAGATAACTCCTTAATAAAGCTTGTGATAAAAAATTCTAGGTAAGAATTGTAATACTCTCAACCGCACACGCTTATGCTTGGACTCTACTTTATAAGATTTAGAGATTTTTTAAAAAAAATTTCAGTATACTTTATATTTTTATATTAATAAACTTAGTTACCGACGGTGTCAAAAACCAGCTACGGAGCCACTACACCCTCAAATCATTACTAATGAGATCACTATATCTCCACTTAAAAATATTTTTGGAAGAGATATATATGGTAGTTACAAAGAAGGAAAAAAGAAAGCTATTTAATGCAATGTATGAAGGATATAATAATATACATTAATAATTAAATTATTAATATTCACTCAAGTTACCTACTAGAAAGATCACAATGTCTCAACTTAAGGTGAACTTGAGGAGATGGTAATTACTAGTAAAAATGAACATATGCAATATGTAAATAATTAAAGAAAAGAAAATGCAATCCAAGCTAACTTGGCTTATGATATACCAGGATCTAAAAATTTGGCAAAGCGTAGAGCATGCGAGTAGATTACTCAGGCTATGAGAGAAGAGTGTGAAAGGAGGAATATGTAAATTGTGAAACAAACATAAAGAAAATCACGAGATTGTTATAGATGCATTTTGAGATGTGGAAGATTGAAATGAGAGCTAAGACACTTCTACTAGAGGAGATGAACATAGATCTTGGATATCGACTCTACTTCGCTGATCTTTGACAGTTGAGATGGCTTAGATGCTAGTGTGGCTAGGTTGGAGGGTTTAGATGGATGGGGCATACTCTTGTTGCATTCTATACTCTCATTTTCTCCATCTGCACTCATTAATCACTTTTTACTTCTTATTAATTACCTCTAATATTATATAGTCACTCCTCTCTAACTTGCTCTTGTTGGATGTTGAATGTCTCAAATGAAAATGGTAGGCCACTATGTAACATCCCGAGTTTTTACTATTTTGGATTGTCAAAAATTCTTTGAAAATTTTTTTTAACTATCCCACGTCATCACTTACTGGCCCTTGATGCTCGATGTGAGCCTATACGTAAGTGATACCAATAAAGAACTGCATAAATTCGATTAACCAACTGTATGAAGCCAACTAATCTGCCTGATCACTTAAACCTCGAGTCTAACCTCGTGAATTGTTCATTTAAGGTCCAAATCTAACTGATCCATCACTAACTAATCGAGATAACCATAACCAAATAAAAATATACCTAAAGTCGAGTCAACTATGGGTTGGATCTGAATTTATAAACCAAATCAACCCGGTCACTCATTTAGCTTAAGAACCAACGATCTAGAGTGATCATGTTGAATCATCATTTTCGCTAATTTTGAATAGACCACACTAAGAACTTAATTAATCCAAACCCTAACGACTGCGCCCAAGAATCTCCCTACCCAATTCATTCGAAAAATGCCATGATTATCCGAACGAGCTCCAGACCGCTCGTTAGTAAGCGACTAGTTCCAAAATTATAGAATAATGTCCATTTCACTGGGCTTGACGTCCATCGCAGACGGTAAGCCCAAATGATGCCCCGAACTGCAAAACTTGGACCGTGAAGATAGAGCTTAAAAGACATGACTCTCCGGGACTTGAAACTTGAAACTTAAGTGAGTTGACCTCGCTATTAAAATAGCGAAGTTGAGACTTTCCAACCGTTGAATTACAATCAAACTCGGGCTATAAGTCAGGGATATTTCCTTGCTCCTATCTGTATAATTGTAGGTCTGATCGATCATCAGCGACCGTTGACCACAAATCGGGCTCCTACAATCAATTGACTCATCTGTTTGCCACCAAACTTGAAACAACCTTTCATCTGACCATGGGGCACCTGCTCCATGATACAGATGGGTTAGGGGGCCACTGGAACAACCCCATGGACTAAAAATATACCCACTAGGGGTATATACATTAGAATTAGTCTCTACAGGGCCAACTAAACCAATTTTCAAGCTATATAAGCCCTTAAACCTCTCTCCCACACTCCCATACGAATTTTTCTACTAAGTGGAGAGAGAGAGAGAGAGGAGAGAGTAAAGAGAAAGTAGAGAGGGAGGGAGCTCGAAAGAGCTAGATTTTTTTAAAATTCACCCTCCTACCTCAACACTCATCGGAGCCCACGACACCGTCGCCGTATGAGTAGCCCACTAGCCATAGAAAGGTAATTAGTCCAATCCATTCCAATTTTAGTTGTCCTAAACCACTTGCATGTGATCTAACATGCAAACTCTATCATCACAGGACTCCGGCACACCATCCCGCGGGACTGGCACCTTGGAAGCGGCTTCGCAACCGTCGAACCATACCCAGGTGCGAACCATTAGCTATAGGTACCCGTTTATCAAATCTACGCCAAAATTAGTGATTATGAGTGTATAATTTACTTACATGTGAGTTGCATGTATATCAATTATGGAATTGGAGTGTTGTTTCGAATGTTTTTCGATTTGGGGGGAAATCGGGATCTCAATCGCCCAAGATCCTTGCATTGCCTTAATTCCTGATATTCATGAGCATAAAATTAGGACACATTCTCCAAATTCTGAAACAAATAAGAAAAATTCGGTGTATGTCCTCTGTGCACACGATTAATTACTGATTTTCGCTTTATGCGCGCATGATTGTTTCTTTGAAATTGCGCTTGTTTACATGTTTATTTAAAATTTTCATGTATTTAAGAATCCTTGATGAATCATGATTTCCATGTCTACAATTTACCGTTATGTATGCCTAAATCCCTCACAACTAGAAGTAGACCGGCATTTACTTTAGTATCATTCATTTATACCCTGCCCCCTTTCTGGATTGGGCAGCAAATTTCAAAATTCACATGGGCAGCCACTTTGGTAGGGTCGTCCACGGGCAAATTTGACCCAATTAGTCAAATTACGGATAGTCGGTTGTAGATGAACTACGGGGAACGTTGCTCTCAATGTCGTATGATTCGTAGTTCGTCTAGAGGGGACAAATTGGCTCACCAGCTGGCCATCTATGTTTGTTAACCATGTATGTACACACTTGCTTGGATCTGAAGCACCCCATACCTTTGAGAGGTCACTATTAACTGTTAATGATACGATCTTCAAGACTCATGAGTCGGGCATGGTGGTATGGGACACCATGTCCTAGCTGTCGACCTATGCTGGGGTGACGAGCCTCCCCGTAGTGACTAATGAGCAACTAAGACTTGGAAGCCGGGCATGGTGGTATGGGACAGTGTCTGTGTTGTCGGCCTACGTTGGGGTGATGAGCCTCCCCGTAGTAACCAGCGAGCGTAGGATGTGATAGGTCTTTGTTCGAACAGCCCCCGTCAAATTATCCGACCAATGGTTCCGTGCCAGATTACCGTTCGAACGACTCGAGCATGATTGGAATTGGGCAACAAGCCATTCCTTATGGTGATTTGGTTATGTAACAAGCCCGCACCTCGAAACTGAGTGATCGTACTCTGTGTTTGGGTGACGACCCATACCGAATTGATCCTCATACCTTTAAGTATCATGCCTTATCTTGGAAATTATTGATTTGTGAGACAGATGGATGATACCTAAATTTGGATCATGGATTGCAGGCTCAGAACCGCTACGGCCGCCCTGGGCCAAGTGATCTTGATAAGACCATTAATTAAATGGAGGTGTTTCACCTTCCCTAATCTTGCTGAATAAACGGACTTAATTAAATACTCGGCCAACATCTCACTATCTGTAACATCTCGAATTTTCACGGCCCGAGTTTGTACTGTGCCCGAGGAAACCGAGTGTTAATGATGTATAAACTAAGATGCTTTGGTAAAATCTCACCCTATTTTTTTCTGTTTGGTTTACATCCAAATACATTCAAGAAGGTAATTATACACGAGAATAAAATCAATTGTATTGATTATATTTCATCAGAGTAAATAAAATAATCAAATGCCCTCATAATGAGAGGTTTATTACAACATCAGAGTTCGCAGCAGAAGTATAAAACTAATTCATAGACTATCTTCTCATTATTTCAGTATAGGCTTCTATAAGAAAATTGTCTTCTAAGTCTTCAATCTATACGTCATCTGCATAATCTGTACGGTTGAGAGAGGGTCAATGCCCTATTCATAGTGATGGTTATCCTTTAAGATTAACAATAATCCATGAGATTCACAAAAGTAACGTAATGGGTTCTGATATGTCCCGTAGTCCACTAATACGAAGATATCAGAATGCGCAAACAACCTACATGAAATGCATGTCTAGCAAAGTATGTGAGGCTCATCATACGTAGTGATCATCACATTGTGGAATATGATCTATAGATAACCGGCTCGACCCGCACTCTCACTATACAGATATTCGCTGGCATGGCCAACGCTACCGTGGATTTACGAGAACTCCTCGGAGCGCACAACACATGGGTTGGGTGATTTACGTAACACGATTTAAGAAGACTCTATTGGGACCACTGTAAATGTATTTGGTTTATCCACGCCATCCATCTGTTTTTTCATCTCAATTCAAGGGTTGAGCCTAAAATTGAAGCATATTCAAAGCTAGAGTGGACCATACCACAAGAAACAATGGAAATAATGATTTCCACCGTTGAAACTTTTCTAAGGCCCACAATAATGGTTTTTTTGTCATCCAACCTGTTCATAAGATCACACGGATATGGATAAAGAGAAAAATACAAATATTAGCTTGATACATAACTTCTATGGTCCCCAAGTATTTTTCAATGGTATTCATTTAATTCGCATTGTTTCCTGTGATGTGGTCCACTTGAGGTTTGGATATACTTTATTTTTGGTCTCAAGCTCTAAAATTATCTGTTAAAATAGATGTACGGAGTGGATAGAATACATAGATCATGGTGGGCCTCACTGCAGGTAACGACAATGATGGTGGAGCGATTGGTGTGATCCAATGACTTTTATTCCAACGCGAATAAATGTTGCGTGCGGTCATGCTTCATGTGGTGTGGTCCGCTTGAGCGTCCGATGTGCCTCATTTTTGGGTTCACGCACTAAAATAATCTATCCAAAAATATGGACGGGGTGGATAAAACATACAGATCACAGTGGGCCCCAAAGAGGCACCACTAGAACCGTTTGTCTCTAGCTGGGTCCTGGTGAAATCAAATGGCGTACTGAGTTATAGAGTAGACTTTTATCATGTTGAGCAAAACTATGTTGAGCCCACCATGAATGTGTGTGGTTTATCCACGCCGTTCATCTGGTTTTCCAGCTCATTTTATGGGTTGAACCCAAAATTGAAGCATATCCAAAGCTCAAGTGGAGCACACCACAGGATACAGTGTAAATTGAATGTCCGTCTTTGAAAAATTCTTCCGGCCAGAGAAGTTTTGGCTCAAGCTGATATTTGTGTTCATCCATGTCTATGTAATCTTATTTAGTAAATTAGATGAACGGAGTGGATAAAATAGGTAAATTATAGTGGGCCCCACAGAGTTTACTCAGTAAGGTAAGCGTACCTAGTTACTCACTACGTAATGAGCTTCCGTCCTGATGGGGGTGGTACCCATGCATCCAAGGGACATGGATTGCCTTCCAAGGCAACGTCACCAGATGGCAAGTATAGGGTCCTCTATGGGCCACACCATGATGTACATGTTTAATCCATGCCGTCCATTCATTTTGAATGTTTATTTTAGGGCATGACCTAAAAAGGAGGTATATCCAAATCTCAAATGGACCACACCACAAGAAACAATGGTGATTCAATGCTCACTGTTAAAAACTTCTTGAGGGCCACAAGTTTTGGATGAAATTGATATTTTTGTTTTCTCATCATCCAAGCCTTTGTGACCTAACGAACAAATTGGATGGCAAATAAACCCTACAGTGGACCCTAGGAAGTTTTTAACGATGGTTGTTTAATTAGTACCGTTTTCCTGTGGTGTGGTCCATTTGAGATTTGGATCTACTCTTTTTTTTTTGGCTAACGTTCTAAAATGATCTGAAAAATTAGATGAACGGCATGGATAAAACACGTACATCATGATCGGCCCATAAAGCACCGTCCAATAGTTACCTAACTGCGTACATCATGCCATTCCCGTGAGCACGAGGAGTCTCGACGCAAGTCATAATTTTTTAGACTCTCTTATTCTCAGTGTCGTTGAATCGCAGCCGTGAGTGTAATCTAACAGCTCACATGAAAGCTCCGTACGGCCTTGTGCCAAGGAGACCTATATATATATATATATTCGAGTCGAGTCAAGATCCATTTTTCTCAACCTTGACTTATTTTCAAAACAAGTTGAGTCATACGAAGTTTGGATCGCATTGGTTCACCATTTAAGACAAGTTAAACCGAGCTAGATCGCATTAAAATTTGTGGTTTTTTGAAAAATCAAATTAAAAAATTTCAAGATTTTTGTTTTCCTACCAAAACGCTTTTTTGGAAATTTCAAATTGTGTGCTTTTGTCCCACATCAGAAATGAAAAAAAAAAAAAAAAAATCGTGGTTTATATTTAGAGTTGTGTGTAGTATTATTACTTGGAGCTTTTGGAGATTGAAATGCTTGTGTACAACTCTATTTAAAACCTTACTTCACATGTATCAATGAACATAAATGCAATGCACCTATTCCTTTTCCTTTTGAAGTGTTGAATGATCATAATCTTTCTATCAAATTAAATGAGTGGTTCATATAGATCAAGACACAAATGCTTAATAGGTGATATATGACATCCACCATGTGAGTCACTCCATTGCCCTTCTCTCTCCAAAATTCAATTTGCTTGGTTGATTCTAACCTCCAAATCCATGCCAAAATTGCTTGATAATAACTTTGCAGCTTCCTATAATTATAGCTTTGTATATAATATGTTGTTGGAAAGCTATTAATAAACTCCATATTGTATCAATATCAAAGGCAATTATATCTTATACGATTTTATGAAATAAGGTTATTTTAGAGATTAATTTTAAGTTTAAAGTTAAAATTTATTATTTTTTAGTAAGTTCCAGATTTCACTATTTTTAAATTAGGGGGTGTTTGGATCGTTAATACTTATGCATTAAGTAGCTTATTTTGAATTCTACTTATTAAATTAAAGTGATTGAGTAACTTTAAATAATAATAATAATAATAATAATAATAATAATAATAAAACTACTTATAATTGTTCATAAACTAAACTTAGCTCAAATAAATTCCTTATCTATTGTTTTAAGTAGAAAAAGTAACTTATTTGGTGGTTTCCAAATGGCCTTAAAAGTCCATGTTTTGGCATAGATGTAAAAGAGTTGGTTCCATTTAAAAAGTTTTTTTATTATTATTTTTAGTAAATTTACTACTTTAAAATAATATTCACTACTTTTTAAAAAGTTATTTTTATTATCAAAATAAAAAGACTGACATAAGCCACGTCAGTACTGCCCATGTTTGGGCAGACGCATTAGCATGGCTTACAATGGATGGGATCGCGCGATCCCGCGTGCCCATCCCACGCGCGCGTTTGCTTTCGCACGGGATCCGCATTTCATCGCTATCCCATGGGATCGGTCATCGTGTACGGTGGATATGGACGAGATATCCCATCCCACCTCTCTCCATATCCTCGAGCCCACCAACAAATCCCGCGGGATTTCTCCCTGCCATCTGCAGATGGATTTACGCAAGTATGGAGAGAGGAAACGACGTTGGGACTGCTTCATCCCTTCCCACCATCAGGTCCGTACCAGCAGAGATGAAAAATCTCTGGTATGGCGTCGGTCAGTGACATCCATCAGTGGCTATTTAGCCATGGATGTTGCATGTCGAGCTCCATTCATTGCTCTACGCGGAGAAGGTAAGCTCCGGTCTCTACATGCGGACCGTCGTTCTTGCGTGAGGTATATCTTCCTTACCCTGATTTTCCCCCAATTTGTCTCCTGCTTATGGGTTGGCCGTTTCAGGCGGTTTCTGTTGTTATCTACACTACAATCGGATGTCGTCCCGTGTTCACGAACATCAAATGAATCTCTTTCAACTTCCAAGTAATCGGGTACTCAAAATCCATTCTACTTTCTTATGCTTTGCAATGTGAAGGTACGGTCGTTTGATCCGTACCTTCGCATGCACGCATGATTAACGCCTCCTTTGCCTAAGATCAGGAGATGGATTGAAAAAGAATTTCTGAATGAAATCCTTCATAATCGGACCTAACACAGAGACGATAACGTCAGTTGGTCATTCATACTGTATCGATGGGTGTTGGAGAGTAACAACTTGTTGCATGACGCAGGTTGTTTAGCAAAAAAAAAAAACATCGAAAAGCTGAGAACACTGACGTCTATAGCAGGTTCCCATGTGAGGGATGCACTTTCTTTGTGTTTATTTCTATTTACTGAGGTTGGATTGTAATATGGATGCATTATAGAATCGCCAAATAAAGAGAAGTTGATAGAGTACGAAATATTTATATTTGTCAAATGATTGATCGTTCATGCAGTGGATAAATTATGAAATATGGAATAACTATTTCAGATTCATATTTCATTTATCTTTCAATTGATTTGTGAATTGTTTGATCCCGTGTAGTAGTAGTGAACATGGCATGATATGGATGGTTACGGTTTTACTCCTCACTACTTTCTACCTTTCAATTCAGGAAATCCTTACATATAAAATAATTTGCTTTTATTTTGTATCTGAATTTCAGGTGACCAGAATTTTAGAAACATCGTTCGCAGGTAAACCTGTAATATCTTTGATTAGCCTATAGTACTCTGTGTATGTTGATTGTTTCTGTGATCTCTCACTACAAATTGCGTAGTACTTGAAATTTCTTAGACAGGGTGTATCATGGTAATTAAATCTGTCGAATGGTTAATGTTTTTCAATGTGGATGGTCATTTCATACTACTCTTAACCATCCACATGCATCCACATGATGGACACTTGCTAATTCATTATCTGGCACAAAGGGAGGTTTTCATCTCTGCTTTATTGTATCTGTTTTGGCAGCATGGTCTGAAAGATGTTTTCTCAAAATGTGATTCTTTTATCAAATTATGAAAGAAGTTTCTTTCTGTTCTACTTTGAAATGTTGAAATTTCGAAATTAAAATGTTTTTCGTCCTCTTTTCTTCATTTTCATGTCAGTGGGTGAAGAAGTTCTCATCCCTGTTATCTATGACCAGCACAAGTTATCTAATTTGATGCATGGAATAAGATCGGGAGACGGTTTTAGGACCTGGTTTATACTTTGAAAATGTTATGAATCTTTATTGTATCTCATTACTATGATCACTTATTGTACATGATTGCCATGGATGCGGTTGGTGCATGTTTCAGGATGGCTCAGGGGTTGTAGCTATGATAATATGGAATATTCAATCTTTGTTCATCTCTGTTGACTACTATTTTGAATTGATACGATTTTCATATACCTTTCTTCAGTCCATGTTACTACCACATGTTCCTTTGTGTTTTTGTACTGTTATTGGAATAAAAGGCATGTGGAATCAGCAAGAAGTTGGCTAGATATGGACCTTTGTTGGCTGGATATGGACCTTCATGACCAAGAGAATTGGCTTGAGATAGCTTGAGATGCTCAAAGGGAGAGAAGAAGCACATGATACCAACTAGGGATATGGTTAAAAGTTCAGTTATTTCTTTCCTTTTAGATCTACTAAGCTAAAGAGAGAAAGCAAAGCCCATTAATTACTGTACTAGCTAGGGATATGAGACTTTCTATGAACTAATGGATAACCTGCAAAAGGGATAGATCAGGCAAGTAGGGGTAATTCATGTTAAAATAAATTCGTTTATAAAGCTGAAAAAAATAAAAACATTTTTTTTTAAAGAAGTGATCTCCAGTCTCAATAGAAGATGCACAAAAGAAGCAGGTGCCAATCAAAATAATTCCAAACTAAAGCATAATATTTTACGTTTTTAGTTTGCCTATAAAAGCCACCTAAGCCATAAAAGAGTGCCACTATATAGATTTAGAAGCATTTTTCCTCCAAAGTAAGACCCATTCTATAGGCCACACATTCACACGTAGCTCTTAGTAAGATTTTTGTATTTTAGGCATATAGCTCTTACTTTTTTATTTTGAATATTACGAAAGAACTGTATATGTATATGTACAAATATTCCCAACAATTGGGTTACTTTTTCATATGAAATTAGTTTTAAGAATTCCCTGGTGCTGCACTAGTAATTCAAAACTGGTGTAGCACCAAATTGAACAAAATCGGAAGAAATGGCTGCAGGATATGCATTTCTTGTAAATGGACATCTCTTTGTATAGAACCAAAACAATTATTCATCGGGCCACAGGTAAAAAACTTGCAACGCAGTCCTGATGTATGTGTCACAACTATAAAACAGGATCTCTCTCAGGTTAGATAATTTCACGGCATGAGTTGAAAAATTATGCAGATTCAAAACATTTGGTGGATGCTCTTACTTGACTTTGAGTTCAATTGTGATGGTCAACTGGTTTAAGCACTAATTACGTTTCCTCTTTCATGCTTGGGCTTTTCCAGATTACAAGTGGCATTCCCCTATAGCAACATCGCGTCCATATAGCTGCAACTGACAGTTTTGGTATGTTCTATCACGACCCAATTGATGTGGATACTGCGTGGTTGATAATATGCATGGAAATATATGATATTCATGTGCATATCAGATTATGAAATTGCATACAATTTGTGAAATTCACCGGCATACCACCATTGGGTTTTCATACAAAAAAGGGTACATGATTCAGTGGTGCTCTTTGATGGCTCGGTCGGGAGCTTGCACGAGCCATGCACATGACCATCTTATAATTCCTTGCATAAACATCATAATTTATCTTCTTCTTTATTAATGATTCTTGTTATTATAGGTCGATGTTTTGTTCTTTTTAAAACTTGTTTAGGATATAGCTTCTAGGAACGTGTTTTCTATTTACATCATTGAGTAACACTTTTTGAGGGTTTCCATCATGGATCTCTTTAAATATTCAAACAGTTACTGCCAGAAGGTTGTTGGACACATTGAGAAGACTTTTCAGCTATAAATGGAAAATGGGATAGTCAGTGCAGAACAATTCGGTTATTATTCTAAATGGAACGTGTTTATCAACTCGATTTTTGTAAATTATACATGGGAGGTTCATGATTTTTATAAAATCCTCTATTTCTAACTGTATACGTATGTGGTTGACAGGTGATGGATGATGAAGATGAGGAAGAGATGGCTGATTCTATTGTTCTTCTTTCAATGGCTGCATGTGTCGTAGCTGTTGGGGAATATTGTCGACACTATATGTTTAAAGAACCGGCTCGGATAGAGAATGATGCGCGTGCCAAATTTATTAATTCAATTATTCGGAGTAATGATAAGGATTGCATTACCCAACTTAGGATGAAGTAGGACACCTTTTTCCATTTATGTGAAGTAGTTCGTGATAAGACAGCCCTATGCGATACACGTAACGTTAGTTTGGAGGAACAACTTGTGTACTTCTTACATACAGTTGGCCACAACGTCCAAAATCGTGTGATAGGATACAAATTTTGTCGATCTGGTGAAACTATAAGTCGCCACTTTCATCGAGTTTTAGTTGCGATTGTTTCCCTGTACCCTGAATATGTTAAGCAGGTAGGCGCACAAACACTGATTGAGATTCAAGAAAATACACGTTGGTCCAGTTATTTCCAGGTATCATTATAGACCAACTGAGCGTTTATTAATCTACACGTAAATAAAGATATAATGTGATACTAATCCTATAAGCTCGAAAACTCTGCCACTATAAGATTGCGTGGGTGCGATCGATGGAACACATATTCCGGCACACATAGCAGCATCAGAACATGCAAGCTTCCGCAACCGAAAGGGTATTTTGTCGCAGAATGTACTTGTTGCTTGTTCCTTTGATATATCAATATTGTATGTGTTAGCAGGATGGGAAGGTTCAGCATCGGATGCGTGGGTCCTACACAATGCCTTGACGCGATCAGACGATCCACTTATTGTGCCCCACGGTAACTAATATTCAGTATCATTTAAATGTTAATTGGTGCGTATAATCTATCCCAATGCAAGATTGAAAGAATCATTCCCATTATTGTGTAGGAAAGTACTTCGTCGTAGACGCAGGTTATGTTCATTCACCAGGGTTCATAGCCCCCTATTATGGAGTTCGATACCATCTGCAGGAATATCGTAGCGGGAGATCACCCATGAATGTAAAATAATTGTTTAACTATCGACATGCGCAATTGCGAAATGCAATTGAGCGATGTTTCGGTGTGATGAATGGGAGATTTTCAATTTTAAAGATAGCTATGCAATACCCCTTTGATACACAGGTTAAACTTGTTGTTGCTTGTTGTGTGCTATATAATTTCATACGGAGTGAAGATGGATCGGACCAAGACTTGCGTGACATAGGTGTACCAGTGGGTGACGTTGAGGCTATTCCTACCCTAAATGAGGTATCGACAATTGATGAAAGGCAATGGCTAGTCTAAGTCACTCAACGAGCGAAGGATGAGTGGATCAGAACTCGTGACAGGATCGCGGAGCGCATGTGGGAAGACACCCAAAACAATAGTAGGATTCGATAATCCTACTTAGTTATTGTAATAATCATGACATACTACATAACTAAAGTAATAGATGCAACGAGTTTTTTGTACAACTTCAAAGTACTAGTTTTTTGTACTTTGTACACCAAAGCTCACAATTTTTGCTACATACATCAAGAACTATTTATTCGTGTAGATATTCATTTTGGGAAACCTTATAATTGACACATACTGTATTCCGCATTATTCTGTTTGTGTAACTGCCTTCCCATCTACACATAGGTGATATGTCGGCCAATTTGAGAGGATCTACTCCGACTCCAACACAATCGTCGTTACGTAGCCCGATTCTACCTACACGTTGCTCACCACGTGAGAAGTCCGTAATATCTCTAGCAGAGCCTTCCTATCGCGTTACGAAGATCAAATGGACTGGAACTATGGATCAAGTTTTGTTTGACACCTTGATTGAGAAAATTGCGCTAGGAAGAAAGGCAGATAATGGCTTCAAACGAGAAGCATATCAAGCGGCTGCCGACGCGGTCCATAAACGTACACAGATTCTTCTTACCTGGCAAAATGTTCAAAATAGATTGAGGTATCACAAGAGTGAGTACGGTGATATAAAGGACATGCTGGCTGCGATCGGTTTCGGTTGGGACAGTGAGCGCATGGTGGTGACAGCCCTAGACGAGGTTTGGGAGGAATATTTAAAGATAACCTAAATTGTAGTTTTGGTTGTATAAAATTTTTAATTTCAATTGACATTGGCTGATATTCGAAATTATCATGTGTATAGTCTCATCCGCGAGCTGAGAGCTTGCGTGGCAAGCGAATTAAACGGATGGATGATTTATCGGTGATTGTCAAGTCTGACCAGGCGACGGGCAGATATGCGCAAGGAAGTCAGAACATTGCGGCATCCTCGTCTCGTGTTTATAGAGACCTGAATGATTCGTGGAGAGAGTTGGACGATGACACAGATGTTACCGTGGACCTATCTGAGGAAAACCTCGATGAGTCACCTGACATATATGGCCAATCAACAGACAATCAAACAAGGAAAAATAGGCAGTTTCAGGACACTCCCACTCGTAGAACCGATTCCGATAGTAGTCGTGGTGGGAGTGCAACAACAAAAAGGATGCGACCTGCTCGACCATGTGATGTCGTAAGCTTATCTCTCACGAGTGTCGCAGAGGCAATGCGTAACTTCTCTGTTGGAAAGGATGTCAACCGAACGCGATGTGTCTTAGACATACTAGAAGAGGTTCAGGGGCTAACCAATGCTGAATTTATTGAGGTTGGTCAGCTCTTAAATAAAGATGAGAAGTTTGCCTCCTTTTTTGTTGCCCTACGGCCGAAACGTTGAGTTGATTAGCTTAAGAAAACTCTGGACGATTTGAAGGGTAATGACGGTGGTGGTTCTGTTTGATGGTTGCTGATCTTTGGCGTTTAAAAACTTTGAACGTTGGGTACCGTTAATATGGTAATTCAGGTGGAGAACAGTTGGCAGAAGAAACTCTTTTTTTATTTATGTATTAAAGTTTTTTTGATTTTTGATTTTTATTTTGGGGCATGTAATAACTTCCACATATCTTTTTTATATTGCTTATATTTTTGGATTCCACATATCTTCTAGGGTTAGTGTTATACACTAGCCTTGGACCCAGGATGGCTCGTTCTACTTAATATGTAATTATTTAATCTAACTCTTGTGTATTTGCTTTTGTTGTATAACTATTACACTGATACGCCCACACACATCGTACGAAGATAAGTTACGCTCCCATACTGATGTCAAATGGTTTTATTAGATTGTATACTTTTCATTGCAACGTGGATGTCACTGCTTTATTGTAAATACAAATCCAAACATCTGAGTTTCAATTTGTTGCTAATCACTTACGCAACTGAACGTCTTTTTGCAGATGGCGAAGGAAAAATACTATGTTGTCCTGATTGGCCGTCGGCCAGGTATTTATCTTACATGGGATAATGCGCGAGTCGAGGTTGAGGGATACAGTGTGAGCCGCCATCGAGCATTTAAGAATTGGAGAGAGGCAACGACGTACTAGGACAGTTTTTTCGGTCTGGCAACTGCACCGTCAACACATGGATGTGGCGCTCGCTCAGGAGAAGTGGGAACATCATTGGACGCAGTCGATGTCCATCATTCAGCTATGCTGTCTATCCACCGGACATCCCAGGCCACTATGTTTTCCCCCACGTCTACTGATGATCTCCCCCCTTCAGCCGCGGACATATTATTGGCACTCTTGATTGGAGTAATGGTTGTTTTTGTCGCATTATATATTATGATTAAATTATAAATTGTTGGGTATGTTTTAATGACACTGATACTTTGAACAACTTTTTAAATTTGGATGATTTCATGAGATGGTATAGTCATAGTAGGTGATACATTATTACTTGATATCACAACGCTCTAAGTGGATCCGATTCCGTAAACATCCACACGTATGCACAAAGGGAATCAGAGCATGTTGTGTATGGCTGAGATGAAGACCGGGTAGCACCAAACAGAATTCCTGTGCATTATGGCGTAACCCAGAAGACGAAAATGACCAAACATAGAAACCAGTGTATGCACACAACTCTGGCGAGTCATAGCCTGCTTTTCACCCCATCGAAATCGTTGTGGACGGTTTGGATGATACAAAACAACATGTGGAGGGTTTAGATGACACAGGAGGCTGATGTGGGTCCCATAGAGAACCGGCCACTACTAGCGGACGGTTTGGATTGGGTATGGTAAGCAATGCAATTTGGGTTAGCGCATCGTTCCCAGTGAGCGCCTGATTCTCCAATCCGGTACGGTAACACTCGGATGTCCAAACGTGCTGGGTGTGGGATCAGTTGGATTCAAATTCAATCCCATCTCCATTCAAACAGGATCACTGACGTGATCCTAGGATGACTATTGCAATCCAAATAGACAGATCTTTTAGTCCAGGGATATGAAATCCCATAGGATACCCGACCATCCACTGACATTGCCATCATTACCTTAAAACCGATCCCATACCTCCTAATCCCATGGGATTGGTCTGGCCAAACAAGCCATTAAGTAACTGGCGGTGTAAGTACATGTATCAATATTTGAAATGGGCCGGGCTTGGGCCTGAAAAGCGGAATTTTGAATAGGGCCGGCACCATGATCAAGCCCGAAACAGTTCAAAATTCGGGCTAAGACAATCCAGGCCCGGTCCATCCCTACATATATGACATAGCTTAGTAAAATTCCAAGTAGATAATAATACAAATGGTCCCAAACGTACCTCTTTATCATGCGCCGTAAGCATTTCAAGCAACTAAAATATATAATCATATGGGAGGAATTATGAGGGCCTGGTGTATCTGTTTTGTACAAGTGGGGTCCATCTTGTAGTGATCCAGACCGCTGATGCAATGGGCCTTTTCTGGATGGAGAGTGCCCCAGACGTTTCACAGATTACGTGATTCCTCCCATCCAATCTTGCCTTGCTTTACATTTTTCATGGATGACTCATCTATCGAAGAATCCTTCATATCAACGGTAGAGATTTCCCAATCATGGCCACAGGATGATGCAGGCCACATCCTACCCCTGGAAGAACTTCCGCATCACGGTTGCCGCCATCGTTTCATATGAATATAACATCCGATCCGTTGAAAAGGTTGCTCCCACCATGAAATTATTAGGTGAGAAAATCTAGCCGACCGATCATGAGGTAGGCCACTCGCGTTCGAAGAGCCAATCCAATGGCCGTCCATTGTTTTCTACGGATTAAAAGTTATGGCCCACCTGATGAATGGATCAGCCTAATTTTTTGCTTTCAGAAATCTTTGAGATGGGGCCAACCTTCCTAGTAGGTCGGATGATGTGTACACATGACATATGGTCCATATGTGGCTCGATGGACAGTAGCTTTTCCGTCCATTGAGACGGACATAAACATAAACCTTCTCGCTACATGTGAACTCTTTCGTGAGAGTCAAAAAGCAGTCGGCGAATAAAGAGAAAGAAAGAGATTTGGAAAATCCCCCGAAATCGATTGTTGCTTTATCCATCATTCCATCCTCGTGGTTGAAAGATCAACGGTGGGATTTTAATATCATACAATGCCCGTCCCTTCAAAAGCATCAAGGCAGTCTCTCACGTAGAAAACCTATATGTGATCTGATCCGTTCATCTGGAAGGCCGTACCTTTAATGGACAGTGTTCCAAAATTCAGACCAATTGGACTATTTTAACCCTCGGATTGTAGGGTTTTTTTTTTTCCACCATCAAAGAACTGTGGATGGCTTTTTATAGTATTAAATTTTATTTCCCAGAAAATCCTCCAATGGATCCGTACGATTTTTGGGTCATGGCCCATCTAAGGTAGAAACAACCTGATGAATGGTTCTGATCACTAACATATTAATAAGTGACCGCCGAACTGTCGACCCTACTTGTACAAACTGCCCGTAATCTTGGGACTAGCATTGTGAGGAATGATCATATACGCCCCCACCATCTGCTGACGTGTCATTTGTGCCGGACATCACGATCGAGTGCAGAAAGTGGGACCCATCATCAGTATAGCCTATTACGAAAAGCAGGTCTATCCACCTATCAGATGGCAACATCTATTCGTTAGGTCAGATCAATGGCAGTCCATTAATTTCCAAAGCGTGGCCCACCTGATGAGTGTTTTGGCTGATTTTAGAACCAGAAGATCTTCATGATAGGATCATATTTCTCACCGCTTGGATCTCCTGAACTTGTTGCACCTTATCAAGAAAAGACCGTGCAGTATGGTAATCCTAGCATGCTAAGGTTTGTACGTGATCATTCCTCGTATTCTATCACAGAACTGATCAGCCAGGGACTGCATGATAATTCTTCAAATCGTCCCATCTTTCTCTGAAAATACAATTTTCAGTACATCCCTACCATACAAACGATCGGAACCATCATCAGATCACCAATATTGAAAATCAGAATTATCCATCATAATATGGACCACACCTATGTTGATTCATAACATCTGTTTTTCCAACAGTGTGGCCTAATGGATTGTAGAACCAGCCTGATTTTTCTTAGAGATGATCTTCAAAGTGGGGCCTACCATTTCCACGCTACCGATGGCCTACAAAAGCTGCATGTTAGTGGATAGATAGGGTTGCATGAATGGTTATCATGCATACACCTGCACGCCTTCAGTTCTCATTATATTAGGGCACAAAAATAAAAGTATAAATTAAAAAAAATAAAAATCAGACACTTATCTGAACAACCGCACTAAAACATGCATCATTATTCTCACTTAGTCTTACAACCCCATCAATGTCATATACACCATACTACTATATATACACTCCATGTCTAATGCAAGATCATGTGTTAGCCATTGCCCCCCACCTTAGATTTTCACAAGGAGATGACCCACCACATGAACACTCCTCTCCTTACTTTGATCTTCTTCTTGCTAGCTTCACATGCTTATGTTCAAGTTGCACGTGCCGCCGGCGAGTGCGGCAACACGCCGATCAACATGGCGGCTGCTAGCCTGATCCCATGTGCCGGCGCGGCCCGGAATCTGTCGGTCCAGGTCCCACCAGCTTGCTGCTCAAAGATAACAGCATTGCTAGGAAATTCACCCCAATGCTTGTGTGCTGTTTTCTTATCACCCCTAGTGAAACAAGTAGGGATCAACCCCGCGACTGCGATCACTGTCCCGAAGAGGTGCAACATCAAGAATCGGCCCGTCGGGAAGAAATGTGGAAGTAAGATCACACTTACATTCATCATAAGTCGATGAGTGGGCGTCGCAAACCATCGGATCTTGATCAGATGGTTGGATATATAGATATGGAGCCTATGATTCTACTGGATGGTGGGCCTCAGGCCCAACTGATCATCTGATCAAGATCATATGGAAGAAATTCAATTGTGGCCCACTTACACTAAATCACACTGTTCTAATTGCTTTGGTGTCTCTCTTTTGTAGGTTACACACTTCCATGAGGATATGAAGAAAGTGGGCCATGGAGTTAGAAAAGTTGCCATGGAAGGAATAGATGGTTAGATCTGATGCTTTGAGAAGATAACATGCCTTCAATAAAAGTTGTTACATGGTAGTGTGATATGAGAGATTAACCACCTGTAACAATGACAATCTTAATCATGTGTTATGGTAGAAGTGTGTTGTTTTTAAGCTTGTTTTGAAGTTGGTATTTGGTACTTAGAGTCCCCACGGGAGCAATGTATACTCCGGCGTGAAGTTCTTCAAGTGGGGCCCATGGTTCAATTATCCAAACCATTGATACTATGGGCCTCAATGTAGATGGTCCACACAAAAAAAAATCACCTAGTTTGAATGATCTAGACCATTGGTTTATTGATTACCTATCGACGTGTTAGGATTCTTCCTGTCTGAGGAAATCTGGTGTTTGGACGATCAAAGTGGGGCCCATGAGGATCATTGAAGCATGGTCTCACTAGCCCTACTTGGATAAATATCAAAGTGGAATGATACACTAAAGCCTTTCTTCAGGAGCACTTTAAAACAGCTCATCAGACATCAGCTATCATGAGTGGTGATGGGCTGGGCCCGGCTTCGTACTGGGCTTGGACCTATTAGCTTGGCCGATGGGCCGGG